>JAMZAV010005714.1:0-39031 GCA_024449915.1 Sweltsa coloradensis
AAAATTTTTTTTGGGGTTTTTTGAAAAAAAACCCTTACCACATTGTTTATTTTTGGTATTATTTTTCTAGTTTAAATTTTCTATTTAAAGGCGGGGAAAATTTAAAATTTTCTTTTAAAATATTTTAAAATTTTTTTTTCCCTTAACAACCGCTTTTTTCATTAAAAACCCGGAAAAAGTTTTTTAATATTTTATACTTTATTTAATTTGTATTTTTTAAACAAAATAAAAAAAAAATTTTAAAAGCTATATTAAGCTTTTTACAATTTTGTCTTTTGCAACCAAAAATGTAATTTTGGAAAAAAAAAAACCCTTTAAAAAAAAAAAAAACATTTTAAAAAAATTTATTATTAAAATTTAAAAAACCCTTTTTAAAAAATTCTTGATAAATCCCTCCCAAACAGCCCCCCCCCCGAAAATTTTCCCCTTTTTTACATACCATTTTTTAGGTTTTTTATCTAAAAAATTAAAAAATAGAAAAAAGTTTCCTTCAGGATTGTATTGAAATTAAAATAAAAAAAACCCCCCCTCCAAAAAAAAACAAATTTTTTAAAACGGGGAACATCTCTTTCTTTTAAAAAATTTTTTTTTTTTTCCACCCTTTTTCCCCCTTCCCCCCCTCCCTTTCTGGGGCCCCCCCCCTTCCCCCAAGGTTTTTTTTCCCCCCCTCTTTCCCTTCTCCCCCCTTTTCCTTTTAAATTCTTTCCTTTCCTCTCCCAGCCCAAAAAAACCCTCTTCCCAAAAAAACTTTTTTTTCCCCCCCCCCCCTTTTTTCAATTTTTTTTTCTCAAAAGGGCCTTTCTCTTTTTTTCCCCCCCTTTTCCCCCCCCCCCCTTTTTTTCCTCTTTCCCCCCCAACCATTTTCCCCCCCCCCCTTTCTTTAACTTTTTTCTTTTTTTTTCTTTAACCCTTTTTTTTTTTTTTTTCTCTTTTAAAACCCCCCCCCCTTTAAAAAAACCTGCCTTCCCCCCACTTCTTTTTTTTAATTTTTTCCCCCTTTCCCCCTTTTCCCCTTTTTTTTTCCCCCCTTTTTCCCCCTTTCCCTTTTTCCCCCCCCCCTTTTTCCCCCTTAAAACTTTTAAACCTTTTCTTCCTTTTCCCCCCCCCCCTTTTTTTTCTTTTTGGGGGCCTTCCCTCCCTCTTTCCCCCCCCCCCTTTTTTTTTTTTTTCCTTTTCCTCTTTCTTAAAAAATTAACTTTCCCCCCTTCAAAAAGGGCCCCCTTTTTCCCCCCCCTTTTTTTTTTTTATAAATTTGTTTTTTTAATTTTTCGTTTTGAAAAAAAATTTGGGATTAAAAGAAAATTGGGATTCAAAAAAATGCCCCCAACCCCGAACTTATGGAAATCAACAAAAAAAAAAAAAAAAAAAAAAACCAGGACTAACCCAAAAAACAAAAAAGGGCTTTCCGCAATTAAAAAAAAAACTGTGGTTCTACTTTTAAACCGGGGTTTTGGCCCCCCCAAAAAGTTAAGCCGGTTTTTTTTTGGACGTAATCGGGTGGGGGGGAAAGTTTTGGAAAATGAGGGGTGGCAAACCCAGCTCCGCCCACCTCAATGGCCCCCTTTTTTTTTTCGTTTTATAATTTTTTTAAATCCTTTTTATTTGTTTTTCTTTTTTTTTTAAAATTTTGTTTAAATTTTTTAAATATTTATTAAATGTGTTTTTTTTTTCCCATTTTAAATTAGTTTTTTTGTTGTCCCCTTTGAAAATAGTTTTTTTTCTTAATGGGGTTAAAATAAATAAAAAAATAAAAAAAAAATAAATTTTTGGGGGCCGGTTTTTTCCCCCCAAAGGGGAATTTTAAAACCCCACGCTAAAAAAAACGGTTAAAATTTGGGTTTTTAGTAGGGAAAATTTTTTTTAAAAAAAAATTTTTTTTTTGAATTGCCAAATTTTAATTTTTTTTCAAACCCCCCGTTATTTAAAAATCTTTTCCCCCTTGGGTGTTTTTCGATGTACACACACTCGACACAGAATTACAGGAATATCCGTTTTTAGTTAAATTTTGATCGTTGCTGCCTACTCGTCTCATAAAAAATCAGCAATTTTTTTTAAAAATTCAAATAAAATAAGTTAAAAAAACAAGGTGGCCTTCCCTAAGTATCAGTTTAACATACATCAACCCGGTATCCAAAAATGTCCTGAATGCTGCCCAAAATATTACAAAAAATTTGGGAAAGGGTTGTTACAGTGATAGGTAATTTAAACAAACGGAATACAATATCATGATTCTTTTTATTTCATGTGTCATTTTCACTAAAGCGTCACACAATCCTTTTTATGCTCCGTGCCAAGGCTGGCACAATTGGGAAAGCAAAACGTAGGCAATAAGCGCAACACAACACAAGGAAAGAGGCCCTGACAATTGTCATAACAGAAGGTGGCATAAAATAAAACAAGGGTGTGCGAAAATTTTAAAAAAGGGTCGTGATCAGATGCTGCACTGATTTTGCGTTGTATTTTCGCTTTAAAACCCTTTTCAGTATTATCATGAGATATTGCCCTCATTTTAAAACAGCTCGCGTGACGTCGACTCAACTTTACTCATAATAACGTCTCTTCTGTAAGTTCGTCCATGATTAATAATTTTGGCCGACACAAATAACAATAGTTGGAATTTATTTAATTTAAATTGGGGGTTGTTTTGCTGTGTTTCTGGTTTCCTATGGTCAATCATAACTGAAGCAAGCGCAAGCATAAAAATATAAAATATAACCATCTCTTGTGCGCGCTCAGCGCCTACGTTATGCTTACGTGAAGGTGTTCAAGCACAAGAGAGGTGCCTTTTTTATATTTCTTACATTGCGCTATCTTATGGTATGCCAATTGTGCGCAGAACTTAAAAACTTTAAAAAAAAATTGCATGCAAATTTGGGATGTCCACCCCCAGTTTTAGCCCTTTCAATTTTTAATTTATGTCAACCTTTACAATCAAAAAATCGTAGGGCTTAAAAATTTTGAAATGATTTGAGCGTGTTTCAAAAACATTTTTTTTACCCCGAAAGGAAAAAGATGCTCGTACCCCAACCCCCCAAATTTTGACAGTTTTCAAATTTAACAGGGATTCAGGGGCCAAACGACACCCAAAAACGCCTAACACGGCGGGTTGCTGTTTAAAGGTTTTCCCCTAGTGCAAGCACAACGCGGCTTGGCTGCAGTACAAAATTACTTGGAAATAAGGAAGTAATAAGGAGTAAAACTAGCAACCTTTTATTTGTATGACATTTTTTAATGAGCACAAAAGGTTTTACATAAGTTTAGTGTTTTTTAATGAGCATTTTTTTTTACAATTTCCAAAACCGGTAGGGACCGTACAATATACTCCCCGCCATTTAATCCTGTCAAATGAATTTTTTATTGGTTAGAGGAAAAAAATTTTGATGTTTGGAATTTTGCAGAGACTTTCCTTCCACAACTACTAAAAATCCCCTACAGTCAGACTGGAGCTTTTAAAAAAAAGTTTTATTATCAATAGATAGACAAAAAGTTAAAAAAGGCAAAAAAAAATTCCCAAAATTCCCCACAAAAAAAGGATTTCTATATTTTGGTAGGGAAAGGCTACTCACAAAAAGTGGTTTATATGTTGCTTATTGCCCCTTATTGGGGGTACCAGTGATTCCTAATTTTTACGCCCAGCCAAAAAAATGCCCGGTAAATCCGTAATAATGATTAAAACAAAGAATTTTGTACGTGGTTCATTCCATTAGTATTCCATTAGTATTTTTAAAAAAACAGGTCTGCGAAATCGGATTTGCATTACCCCGGGAAATTTGGGTTTTTTCCATTGTTTTCATTTTCCCCAAAAATGCCATATGTGAATTCCATTATTAAGACATACTAAATAGCATTGGAGAAAAAATTCTTTCTAGCACATTGAAGTGACTTAAATAAGATGAGATAACGCTAAAGTTTTTTAAACCAATAGGCTGATAATTTTTAAAATCCAAAATATCCCAATGAAAGATGTAACAAAAAAAAGTGTAAAAAAACAGTATTCAATTTTGGGAAAATTAGGAATTAGCAGCCACATTGGATTTAAAATTTGGTTGTAAACGAATCATTTTTAAGTCATTCAATGTGCATAGAAAGAATTTTTCCTCCATGCTATTTAGTGCTTAATAATAGACAGTCAAAAATGGCATTTTTGAGGAATGCCAACAATGGAAAAACCCAAATTCCGGGTAAATGCAAAATCCGATTTCGCAGACCTGATTTTGTAAAATACTAATGGAAGCTTTCATGAATCCGTACCAAGTCCTTAGGCATTTAAATCGATTTCTTATGGATTTACCGGTCATTGTTTGATGCTGGGCGGCGTGAAAATGAGGAAATCAGCTGGTACACCAAAAAGCAACACATAGGCCTAAACCACGATTTTGTGACGTAACCTTTGCCCCTACCAAAACTACCTTTTTTGTAGGGAATTGAATGGGGAATATTTTTGCCATTGCGACATTTTGTCCATCTCCAACCAATTTGGAGATATTCGATAACCAACATTTTTGGCCCCGCCATTTTCCAATAAGGCGGCCGAAGCTCCAGTCCGATTGTAGGGGAGTTTTAGTATGTTATATAAGGAAGGTCTCTACAAAAATTCAGCGACATCGCAATTTTTTCCTCCAAAAATTCTTATTTGACAAGATTAACTGTAGTTTAGGAAAGGTTTTAATATAAAATTGCATAAATTACCAGTAGACTACTGATTAAATTTGCATATCTTCTGACAAGACAAGTAATATTTAACAGTAACAAAATTGCATAATATAACTAATAAATGTTCAGGCCTACATAGTATCTTCCAACAATGGAATTGAATAATATCCAATTTTATTCAGATTCATGATTATGTGAAAATCAATTAAGAAATTACAAAATCCATCTCAGCAGGGTAACGAACTCCGGTCACCCGATTGCCGGTCGGGTGCTTTACCTGGGTAAGCTTCAGAGACGGTTTACTACTATATAACTTCAGGATTGTTGGTGCTGATGCATTATAAAACTGAACACTAGATTGGAACAGTACTGCAATGAGTTTGCTCCTTGAACTGGTGAACTACACATTACATATTTATAATGTCATCACCTAACGCAGGTATGAGCGTGGGTTTATTTATTCTCTTCTTCTATCTTATCAATTAGACCTACATAAGAGTGTTTCCAGATGAATTATATTGATAAATAGAATTGAAGTGTTTTTGAGGTTTTAGGTCCAGATGCTGTTATTCATACAGAACATAAAAATTTAGCTCCGTCACTATGTAGGCCTGGTACACATCATAAAATTAATACAAATATTATTTTTCCTTTTTTTTAAATACGGTACTAATATTATTTTTATTTATTTAGGTAGGTAGGGGCCACTATACTTGGGTCATCAATCCATCACACATTGGGGAAGCTTATTACTCCTAAGTCGTCAATTGAAATGGCAAGGTTTAAAATTTTTATTTTAAAAAGAGGTCCCAACTGAAAAAAGGAAAAATGGTCATACTATATGCAGTATCTTGACTTCAATGCAACGCCTGTAGGGAGGTTTTCTGCAGTCGGTCAGCAGCACGACATCCTGACCACACCAATAACATTCAAGAGCATGGTCGTTAAAAGCTTTGCAACGAAGTTGATAAAAGAAGTCTGACCGAAGCCGCTAGGCAAGCAAGGCATCGCAGCGTGTTTTCATAGCAAGTCTTGATACTGTGAATTGTTCTACTGCGATACCTATATGAAAATGCATTTAGCTGAACAAGGGAGAACTAGACAGTAACATGGGAAATGAATAGAAACATAACGTTGAATCGTTGATGATTACATCTGTTGTCTAAATAATTATAACAAATCTGGTTTTCACCCCTTGTCTGCATTTGTGTTATTGTGGCACCTTTCATAAGCTGTTTCCCAATCCTTTAGTCAAATTATTATAAATCAGTAGGCAGATTGCCTAATAAGTTTTTTAGCACTAGCCAACATTTGATAACGTACTTAACTACTTTCTCTGCAAGTCAACGGTGACGTCAAACCTAAACTAGGAGCAAAACCATCATGACGATCCAAGTACTATAAAAATATATGTACAGCGAATCTAGCACCTAACCAAATTGTGAACTTTAGTTTGAACAAAATTCATTGACAAGCAGCAACATAAAATGGAGCTATCGAATTTCATATTACACACAAATAACTTATAGGCCTACCTATTAAGAACTCGTTCATCCTCGATTCATTGGGCGCATAAAAATACACATTCTTAGCCAGAGTAAATAATAATGGGGATACTGTCCAATTGCTGAATACTACCATAAATTTATGTTACAAAAGATTCATTTTATTTTATAATGGAGTAAAATAAGCACTAGCTCTTAATTTTAGCAATTAGACAGACGTAGTTACATAATGAAAGTTGAAAAATGTCGTCTTCTTCAGTGTCCTAGTTGCAGCAATAACACTAAATTTAAATTTACTTGGACCAAAATCAAATGAATAATCCACAATTTAAAAGTTAGTACAGATAGGAGTAGGCCAACAAGGGAGAGACCTAGTTTCGTACAATAGTTACCGGTATTAGTTACATATACTTTTTTAACCAACAAATTGCAGTGCATGTTGTATTGCAATATTATGAAGGCAACAGAACAAGAAAGAAAAGTCAGAAAGACAAAAAGCACACTGCCCAAGCTGGAAATCATTGGGCAATAAGAGTATACATTTACAGACAGTGTTACACTTAACAAGGTTTCAAGAAGTAACCTGATAAACCAATCAGAAATCAAGTGAGCTAGGACTGTAAATTATTTGCATTAGTATAGGCCTACTGTATATATAATAGTATATGTATCCTAGGCATGATGATTTAAAAACACTAGGCAATAATTCTGGGACACAATAGACACTATTATTAGTGGTGATGTCAAGCAAATGGTTGCCCTTAGAAACAAAGAAAATTGACCCCCAAACAAACTTTGATGCCTGCAGTAACCAAATACAGCAATTTAGTCTTTCATAGCCTCAGCTTGAACATAATAACACAAAAATGATAAGCCTTTTTAGTTTTTAGTATATCATATTAGTAGACCAATGATTTGGTTATAAAAATATCCCTACTAGAAGTCTAGAAGTTCAACATTTGAGAGACTTTGCCTACTACCCATTGGTTTCTACAGTGGCTTTCAGTTCGGCTTGTCAGCAGTCAAACCGGTTTCTAAGGGAGGTTCTCTGGGTTAACGTAGCCTCAGGCCGAACTGAAAGGAATTTTATTATTGGGAACAAAATCGTGTTTGGTGTCAAAACTGATCGTTGCTATGCGTTGTCATGGGGGCCATGATGGAATCACATCATACTAATAGTGTCTATGCACATAATTCATGCAAAAATTTCAAACTTCAAACAAGATGATAAAAAGTTAATTTATTAAATTAAATTTCATTAGGCCTAGGTGCCCGACTGGTAAGGTTTATGATTGGTTGACTGGCAGAATGGCAAAGTATTTTAGTTTCCATTAAATTGTCCCCAAATCCAGAAAGAAAATATAATTTCCTTACAGTTGAGATGACACAGGGTAAGGCTACAATAGACCTAAATATTTCACGATTTTACTTTTTCATAGACAAGGAGAAATGTGGACACTGCTAATCACTGTTATTTCAAAGCTCTACTACTGATAATTTAATGTGTGTGTCTACATAGTTCACAATAAGGCAACTTAGCCTATAGGCACTCAATCAATTTATTTATACAAGGTGAAAGTAATATTTAATATACATTTCATAGTTAAGAGTCTAGTGTGGCAAGAAGGTAGAATAAGTGAAAAGTGCAATGCACAACAGTACCGGTAACAAGATAAATTAAAAGAACTCTGGTCAGTGGTCACCACTCAAAACTCTACTTTTCCTCACACCATTCATTCTCTTTGCGAACCTGTTCCTCTTCAGATGCTGTGAAATCATCTGATATTGAAGGTCTTTCGGATTTCTTCTGGAGTTTTGCCTTTGATCATGTTGGCAACAGTCTTGCATGTAACGTCAAGGAGACCCTTGATGTCCAGGTAGTTGGCAGCAAGGATGAGTTCGAACAGTGTCCCTTGATCGACTTTAAGGAAGTCAGCCCCCCAGCTACTGATGTCGTCAGTACGCTTCTCTTTATTCCCGTCGTCTTCAGGTGGAAGGGGGTCGTCTTTGTGGAAGGTCGCCCACTGAATCACCTTCCGTAAGATAGCGGAATTCACATTTGGAAGGGGAACAACCTCTTCTTCTTCCTCATCCATACCCAGATCTTCAAGCATGGTCTTGATTGTAACGGACAATTTAGCGATTTCTACGTTCACCTCGAACACCTCCGCATCGGAACTCTGAAGCTTAATGTTTGGCATTTTGTATTGGTCAATGCTCAATGTTTAATCTGAAAACAAGAATTGTCATGCCAATACATAGGACCTACTAGAAGGGTAACATATAGACCTCACATCAAAATCGGATACTTCCTGACCGAGCGAATGGCTATTTATGTGTCCCACACCCCCTTAAGAAACATCTAGGCAGGGTCCACAGGTATTGGAACCTCAGAGGCCCAACGGTTCCGGTTCTGGCAGTGGTGTGGATAACATACAATATTACATCCCAGGCACCGGTACCCGACCGGTACCAAAAGGGTTAGGCCTAGGCCTACTTCTAAATGAAATATAATATTTTTCTATACTTTATAGCCCTTTATGACTAGTATTTTAATTGTTAAAATCCCCGGAACTCTTACGTACCCAGGTACTTTAGAGTAGGGTAGAAACACCTAACAAAAACTTGTAGAAATACAGCCAAACCCTTACACACTCAAAAGAAAGAATTTTAAAAAAGGGGCCAAGCTCATCCCCCTTTTCCACATTGCGCATTCTTAATCATAAACAAAACATTTGTCCCAAAACGCATCCCAAAAAGTTTGGCAAAATAGAATTTGCGTTTATTAAATTTTAAACGAAATGTTTAACCCAAGTTCTTTTTTCTAAAAATTTTTAAAACGTTATACATGAAAATTTTTTTTGCCAAGTTTTTCGGGATGTGTTATGGGACACTGTACGTTTATGAATTAAGAATGCGAAAATGTGGAAGGGAATGAGCTTGGCCCTTTTTTAAGATCTCATTTCTTTGAGGGAAAGGGTTTTGGCTGTATTTCTACAATTTTTTTGTTATGTGTTGTCTCATTACTTTTTCAAGTTCCATTTTAAAATTTTTTTGAAATAAAAATAATTTTACAAATTTGATTTAATTTCTATGGTATAGCAAAAACAATAGACAAAGGATGTAAAATATTAGACCCGGTTTCAGTACACCCGGGTATAGGTGTATAACCATGGTATAACGACGGTAAAAGGACTGGACCCAATTCTTGATTCGGGGAGAGAGTTAAAAACGCAATTTGAAAACGAAGTCTTTTTTCGTTTTCAAAGAATTGGTATTCTTAAAGGGTATCGAAAAACGTATGGGTTGTGAGTTGAAAAGTTTGTGTATTCAGTGGGTCGGTTCACGAAACCCAGACCCTTTAAAAAGTTTTGCGTCCCCAAAGAGCTCGAAAACTTTCTATTTTTTTCTAGATGGCAGTGCCTTCATAAACGCGGGCCAATCAAAAACGAGTTGCATAATTTTGATTGTTGAAATTTATGTAAACAAACAATGAGCACGCTAATATTCGAACCTCGCTTTGACATTGGTGTAGCAGCAAGCTGATTTTGTCAGACTATAAAATATGGCAAAAAAAGAAAAAAATATGTGTATTATTCCGAACATTTTTGTAAATCCTAGGGGGACAATCTACTTTTGGGTTATCTAAATTTGGCTTTTAGTAATCAAAACTAGTTATTTGTGCGGGAAGTTTGCAGAAAAATTTGGTTGTTGGTTGGGGTTTGGCTAGGCTTGTAAAAAATTAATGTAAGTATTTATTTATCTAGTCCTTTTAGCCTAATGGAATTTTAGACCTACACTGTTGTTTTAAAAAAATTTTTCACATTGGGCTGGGCCCAGGGAGGGTTTCCCTGATTTTTTTGAGAGTATAATGACACCTTTTTTTGTTCCACACAAAGAAAAAATTTTAATGTCCGCCATTGTTTTCGTATCGCACTTTCCCGCCTAACTCTGCTTGTACCCTCAACAAGTGTAAGTAATATGGTTACTTGTTGATTGTTTTTTTCCAAGTGTTTAAGGTTATTTTTAAAAACCTTTATTTTTGGAAGCCTTCCAACAAACTTTTTAACTTTTTTTTTTAAAAGAGACTATATTTTTAAAAACCCTTTAAAGTCCATGTAAAATAAAGAACATTGTAGTCCACCCCTCTGGCGAATCCGGGCCGACGTATTAGATGTTAGCAGGTAGTACAGTGTAGGCGTAGAGGCAGTAGCAAAATCCTTAAAGTGATTTTGGCATGTTTCAAACCATTTTTTTTCCCAGAAGGGAAAAATGTACCCCAAAAAAATTTGGGATTTTTTGCAGGGACCTAAAAATACCCCGATTGTGATAGTTTTCAAGTTCACATCACGTTACTGACGGCTGGGTAACCTCGAAATCACCCCCAACTCTGCTTGGTGTATAATAAGGTGTTGGTGTGAGCGCCCGCGGCTGCTGCGGGGCCCTAACGGGCACCTAGACTATGCAATCGTCATCACCTCTAGGGCCCCCCGAGGACAAGGATCAACCTTTTAAAGGGAACAGGAAAACCGGACCCAACCAGGGGTGTAGTAGGCTCGGCCATCTCAACCCCAAAAGGGGAAAACAGATAGAAAGTGAAATGCAATGATGGGGGGTTCTAGTGTGAATTTTAATTTTACGAAAACAATATTTTCCTTTAACTCCCATTTAATTACATCTATTTTAAAATACTCGATATAATGGTGAAGAAATTTTGTCCATTTTTTTAAAAAACAATCTACAGGGAATGTGGATGAAATTTCAGGAAATCACGAGATTTTAGTTTGGGGTGAAAACTAACGTTTTAAAAAAGTCACAATATTTTGTTTTTGGCGCGGCACTCAAGATCCTACCAAAAATGTCAAAAAGCACTTTTTGACCCCCAAACGACTAAAAACGAAAACGAAGTCATCCCATTTTAGACTTGGGGCCCGGACCCCGATTCTATAAACCTGGGCGGGGTTGGACTCGGGCGTTTTCTCCGTAATCAAAATCTGCTGTTAGGATCGACCCGGTTTCATTGAATCGTTTCGATTTAAACCCCGACAAACCCCAGTCCGCTCGGGGGGCGTAGCCAAAAATTTTCTTATGTTTTATTAATGAAAATGGTGGATGAAAGCCTTTCCTACACGTAAACACAACAACATTATTAACTTTCTCAAACGAATAACAATAGTATGCTCAAAGAAAACCTACCTTTAGTAAGGGCCTACCCCTAAAAGTCCTGTACGTTCCTTTTTTTCATGAAATTATTGGATGAGCGTAGCGAAGATTCCATTTCACTACACTGGAGGAAAAAATACGGAATGTTTTTTTTTTCTTTTTTTTTGTATTTTTGTCTGTTTGTTAGCACGATTCCGGCTAAACCGATATTCCGATTGCGATGAAATTTTATGGAGGTCTTCGAAATTTCTGAACTTAGAACTGTTCGGTTTTTGAGCACAATCGAAAAATTATTTCTCATGAAAATCGCAATTTTACGATTTTTTTCGATTTTTTAAAAATTTCTTCGACTTACAACACCTACATGCTTTGTCCGATTGTAATGATTTTTTCACAGAACCTTAATTTCATGAATTGATATATTCATGTGAAATTTGAGCGTTATCAAAAAACTATTTTTTACGAAAATCGCAATTTTACGACTTTTTTCAATTTTTAAAATTTCTGCAGCTTATAACACTACATGCTTTATCCGATTGTAATGATTTTTTTACAGAACCTTAATTTTATAAATTAATATATTCGTGTAAAATTTGTGCGCAATCGAATAATTATTTCTTATGAAAATTTCAATATAACGTTTTTTTCCTTTTTTTAAATTACGATTAATTAAAAAAAAAAAAAATAGTTAATTTTTTATTTAATTTAATTTAATTTTAAAAATATCTCCAACTAAGTAATGATTTTTTCACAGAACAACAGAAAATCCGCATAACACATGGCAGCTCCATGCACCAATTACGCTCATCCAACAACGCGGCGGGACTTAAGCGTTTTCCTAGTACCATTCAAGAGTGGTCGGCTCCAGCGAGCGTGCTCAAATTTTGCGGTCACTATCTGAACTACAGGAAGATGAGGCCGGTAGATGGCAAGTCTGTATTACCTTCCTACCCCCTTCCCCGCAGCCACCTGCAGCAACCATCCGCATTTCTGTTTTGAAAGAAGGGTTGATAGTTTGAAAGGACTAGGTAACAAAAGAGTCGAAACCAAAGTGACCAGTGGTGACAGGTAGAAATATTTCTCGAATCTTGAATCCGTCTAAAATAGTTTTTCTGTGTTGCTCTGTGCCTCACTCAGAAGAGAATTTACGTTGACAGATGTGTGTGTGTGAGAGAGAGAGAGAGAGAGAGTTTGATCAGCTATTTGTGATTAGGGCTGTGGTCAGGAAGTAGACATTGGAAAATATTGAGCATAACATACATTTTTGTTTTGTTCATTCAATTCCAATCTTATTTGCAAGATGACGTGAATATAAATTTAGCACAACATGGTGATAACTAGGAAAACGCTTAAGTCCCGCCGCGTTGTTGGATGAGCGTAATTGGTGCATTGAGCTGCCATGTGTTATACGAATTTTGTTGTTCTGTGGAAAAATCATTTCTAAGTTGATTTTTTTTAATTAAATTAAATTAAATTAAATTAAAGATTTACTTTAATTTTTTAATTTTTTAATCGTAATTGTTAAAAAAATCGTAAAATTGCGATTTTTATAAGAAAAATTTCTTGATTGCGCTCAAATTTAACATTAATATTATAAATTCATAAAATTAAGGTTCTGCGAAAAAATCATTACAATCAGATAAAGTATGTAGGTGTTTTAAGTCAAAGAATTGTTTAAAAAAAGAAAAAACCCGTAAAATTTCGATTTTTATGATAAATATTTTTTCAATTGCGCTCAAATTTCACAAGAATATCTTAATTCATTAAATAAAGGTTCTGTGCAAAAATCATTAAAATCGGATAAAGCATGTAGGTGTTATAAGTCAAAGAAAGTTTTTAAAAATCGAAAAAATATCGTAAAATTGCGATTTTCATGAGAAATCATTTTTCGATTGCGCTCAAAAAAGTGGCAGTTCTAAGTTCAGAGATTTCGAAGGCCTCCATAAAATTTCATCTCAATCGGAGTATAGGTTTAGCCGGAATCGTGCGGACAAACAGACAAAAATACAAAAGAAAAAAAAAAAGAAAAAAAAAAAGAAAAAAAAAAAAACATTCCGGATTTTTTTCTCCAGTGTAGTAGAATGGAATCTTCGCTTCGCTCGCTACGCTCGCTGCGCTCATCCAATAATATAATATATGTAATATAACTATAGCCCAGGAGTGGAAGACTTTTACCCGGACAAAATTCCGAACAAGCTGAAAATTTGCACACAGGCTCAGATTAGCCTAGTAAGCAATAGTTGAAAAGTCCCCTAAGCTCCGCCGCGTGCGTCTTGAGATATAGTGGCAAAAGGGCGTAAGTGCCAAAAATATTTTATTTTCAATTTCAACCATTTTTTTACACTAATATGTACAAATTATTAAATATTTCTACGTCAGTAAAGTTAAAATCAGTCAAAAGCTTCGACCCGTTGCGTGGCAAAAGGGCGTAAGTGCCAAAAGTATGATATTTTCAATATCAATACATTTTGACATACGTATGTGCAACTGCAAATAACAACAACAACTACAACAACAACAAGCTGAAAATTTGCACACTTGCTCAAATAGCCTTTAAGCAATAATTGAAAAGTCTTCTAAGCTCCGCCGCGTGCGTTTTGAGATATAATGGCAAAAGGGCGTAAGTGCCAAAAATGTTTTCTTTTCAATTTCAACCATTTTTTTACACTAATATGTACAAATTTTAAATTTAAAGTTAAAATCAGTCATAAGCTTCGACCCGTACGTGGCAAAAGGGCGTAAGTGCCAAAAGTATGATATTTTCAATTTCAATACATTTTGACATATGTACAAATTATTATGTATTCATACGACGGAAACGTGAAATTGTTCCCTTTTCTTCGACCAGTGTGTCTTGACACATGGTGGCATAAGGGCGTAAGTGACAAAGATATGTTATTTTCAGTTTCAACAAACACTTATTGACATTCGTATACATGCAAATTATTTAGTATTTGTACGAGACAAAAGTAAACATCTTCCCCGAACTTCGTTGCTGGCGTCTTGTTAAATGGTGGCAAAAGGGCGTAACTGACATCATAATTCTATATTATAAGTTATATAAAATGGGCTTTTGACATTCAACTACGTTTATTGTAACATATGAATACCAAACAATGGACACTCAATTGAAAATCCATGCATGCTGACTGACTTGCTATGGCCAGCTTGTTTGTAAAGAATCATTACAAAATTTTTGTAAGTAGCAGAGACATTACCAAACCTACCAACCTATAAAATAATTTTCTCCAGCATTCTCAAGCGGCTTGCATAGACGGATTTTGAAAGGGATTCGAGCACGAGCTGTGGACAACCTATCTTGGGCTTGACTATAGTATCACATCACGATAGATAGAGAGCATGAGCAAAGATAGAATAAACATATTTCAATACCGATTTGATTTTTTAAATGTCCGAGTGGGAATGAACGCTTACATAGCGGACTAAATTGCATGTGTGCCCGACTGGCATTGAACGCTACAAACTATGATACATCCCTATGTTTGCCATCAAGCTTAGAGGGGATGGAAGGTAGATCTATTAAATGTGCTGGTGGACTGGCAGCATATCAAATCTAAAGCTCACAGTACGCAGTTGCAAATGAGCGCTACTGCTCAATGAAGTAAACGGAATGTACCACAGCAAAATCTATTGTGATAAAACGGTAGAAAAACATAAGGCAACTTATATCTTGAAAACTTCTGCATATATTTCATTTACTAATTTACTTTTGGTAACTGCAGCTTAGTAATTCCTACCAGCTTGGAACAAGAAGGTCTCCTGTGTCCGTCAAACACAACTGAACACACTGAGCCGCATTTATTCACAATCACAACATGAAACATGTATTTAGTATAGACTTCCTAGTATGGAAACAGGACGAGGTGGTGGCATCACTACACTACATGCAAAGTTTGACCACTTTACAGGAAAATATATGTTTTGGCATGGTAGTTTAATGTATATGGGAGATTGAGCCCGCAACTCTGTGACAATAATAATATGTGATTTTGTCGTAGTTTAACAAACTTCGTCGAACAGTAAAAGTCGTCTTTGTGCCAAAAGCGTCCTTCAGATCACCATTATCCAATAATGCTATTAAATCGTGTTGATGTTGCAGATAAACTTCAATGTGAGTGATGCGCAGTTATGCTTTTTGTCAATGAAGAAATAAGGGACATGTACCTACTCTTATCTTTACGCTTCACTATCTGTTTCATAGTATTACTTTTTAAGTACGACCAGGGTAACTGGACACCAAATTAATGTCAGTTTAGTGCCATGTTTGGGATTTATCTTGAGGATGATGACCTTCAAGTCTTCAATATGTTGCCGGCTGATAATCTGGCAAACGTACAAGCAAATATTTTAAATCATATGACTGAATTATTTAGTTTTGTTACACGCCATTTTGCCACTATATTACATCAAGAGTCACAGCTCATGATCTGCAGTGATGTGACACTACAGACAGCCAAGCCCAAGCTAGGTTGTCCACAGCTCCTGCTCGAATCCCTTTCAAAATCCTTTTTATTATTTTTAACATGAGATGAGTTTTTCACGCTTTGAATATGTTAAAACTTTCCAGGTTAAAACACACCAGATCTTCGCCTAACTATGTCTATGCATGCCGTTTGAGAATGTCGGGGTCAATATTTTATAAATTTGGTTATGTCTAATCTGCTACTTACAACGATTTTGTAATGGTTCTTTACATACAAGCTGGCCATAGCAAGTCAGTCAGCATGCATGGATTCTACATTGAGTGTCCATTGTATGGTATTCATATGTTAAACAAAACGTACTTGAATGTCAAAACCCTTTTTATAAAATACTGAATTATGATGTCAGTTACGCCCTTTTGCCACCAATTATCAAGACGCCAGCAACGAAGCTCGGGGAAGATGTTTACTTTTATCTCGTACGAATACTTAAATAATTTGCATATATATGAATGTCAATAAGTTTGTTGAAACTGAAAATAACATATCTTTGTCACTTACGCCCTTATGCCACCATGTGTCAAGACACACTGGTCGAAGAAAAGTGATCAATTTCACGTTTCCTTCGTATGAATACATAATAATTTGCAGTTGCACATACGTATGTTAAAATGTATTGAAATTATTGAAAATATCATATTTTTGGCACTTACGCCCTTTTGCCACGCATGGGTCGAAGCTTATGACTGATTTAAACTTTACTTTCGTAGAAATATTTAATAATTTGTAGATATTATTGCAAAAAAATGGTTGAAATTGAAAATAACAAATTTTTGGCACTTACGCCCTTTTGTCACTATATCTCAAGACGCACGCGGCGGAGCTTAGGGGACTTTTCAACTATTGTTTAGAATGATGAACTGAACATGTGTGCAAATTTTCAGCTTGTTCGGAATTTTGTCCGGGTACACCATACAAAATTTTCTTCCACTCCTGGGCTAGGCCGCTCCCCGAAAGCTTTTTTTTAGTCGCATTGATGGATGAGCTTTTTGTCAAGTTTTTAGTTTGAGTGGGATCTCTCTACCTTTGCAAGTGCTTTTTGATCGCGTTGTAGGTGATTGTTGTCAAGTTTCTATTGTTACTCGTTAATTGTTATCATATACCTCAAAAAACGTATATTAAAACCTTTATTGATATGGATTCTTGCTAACTTTTTCAACTTTTTCTTTCAAAAAGCAATACATCACCTAATGTCCATGTAAAATATGATCGTTGTAGCCCAACCCGTTTAGTCAGAATCGGCTCAAATGTCACGAAAATATCGCACTAAAAATCCGAAAAAATCGTAAAAGTACGATATTCTTGGGAAATATTTCTTCGATTGTACCCAAAAACGTGGCAGGTCTAAGTTCAGAGATTTCGAAGGTCCCCTCCAATTTTCATCAAGATCGCATATGCCGTTTGCCCGGTAGAGAGCGAACAAACAGACAAAAAACAAACAAAAAAAAACACCCGAGCTAATTTTTTGGGGGGTCAGTGAAATTGAAGTCTTTGCTTTGCTCATCCAATCATTATGTAATTATAATAGGTACTTGTTCATTATAGGGACCCCCCCCCCCCAAAAAAAAAAAAAAAGTGGGTTAGTGGGGTTTGGGGGGGGGGGTCCCATCAATGAACAAGTAAGTACCTTATAATATTATAAAATGAATAATAAATAACATCGTAGAGTCGATCTACTCAGTCATAACTGATCATCAGTGAGGTATTTATCTCATCTCATGTGAGGTATTTATATTATTATATTCAGCTCATTTTAAATACTCTCCCAACCAGTTATAACTACTAGGAAAACGCTTAAGTCCCGCCGCGTTGTTGGATGAGCGTAATTGGTGCATTGAGCTGCATTGAGTTACGCGGATTTTCTGTTGTTCTGTGAAAAATCATTACTTATTCGAAGATTTTTTTTAATTAAATTAAATTAAATTAAAAATTAACTTAATTTTTTTTTAAAATCAATTATCATAAGAAATAATTATTCAATTGCGCTCAAATTTTACACGAGTATATTAATTCATGAAATTAAGGTTCTATAAAAAAATCATTACAATAGGATAAAGCATGTAGGTGTTATAAGTCAAAGAATTGTTTTAAAAAGAAAAAAAACCCGTAAAATTTCGATTTTCATGAGAAATAATGTTTCGATTAAGCTCAAATTTCACACGAATATCTTAATTCATAAAATTAAGGTTCTAAAAAAAATCATTACAATCGGATAAAGCATGTAAGTGTTATAAGTCGAAGAAATTTTTTAAAAATCGAAAAAAATCGTAAAATTGCGTTTTTATAAGAAAAATTTTCCCGATTGCGCTCAAAAACGTGGCAGTTCTAAGTTCAGAGATTTCGAAGGCCTCCATAAAATTTCATCGCAATCGGAGTATCGGTTTAGCCGGAATCGTGTTAACAAACACACAAAAATACAAAAAAAAAAAAAAAAAGAAAAAAAAACATTCCGGATTTTTTTCTCCAGTGTAGTGAAATGGAATCTTCGCTTCGCTCGCTACGCTCATCCAATTAAAAAAATATTCATAAATCATAACATCCACAGTGACGTTACTTTCGTAAAACATGAATAATTGCCAATATTCACAACAACGCTGGAGCGAATAATATGTCAAACAAAAATATTTTCAATACAAATATTATGTGTGATAGCAGCAGCAGTCATTACATTTTACATTTATTCAAATAGCCAAGTAATTATCAAAGTACCCTGCTGGGTTGTTGGCTTCTTCAAAGAGCGTTTACTCCAGGAGTCAAACAGTCGGGTTCATGTATGAACGTTGGAGGGGGGGGGGGGGGAATTTCCAGCTCCCCCCAGCCCCCCTCTAACACACACACACACACAAACTGGAGTTAAATTGAGAGGGGCCGGCTTTGCAAAATTAGTACGGAATACGGTGCAAAGTTTCAGTTGTGTGCAGCGCTCTTATTGCCAAAGGCGGCAAAATGTGCAAATTTGCAACTTTACAAGCCTGAAAACTATTAAAATCTAAAATTGTACAACAGTTGAGTGATAATAATTGGTTCTATAAGGAAATCCAGAATCTAATGGAGGGGGGGGGGGGGGGGCGGTCACTCCAATCCCCCGGACTTGGTTGTTTCACTGTAATGTAGTACTCATTACCACAAACTACGATCAGCTTCTAAGAACTTTATGGATAAAAATGTGAATATCTATTAAATGCCATTGCTTTGTATTAGCTCATTTTGTTGCAGTAAGGTTTTGAAGGGGAACATCACAAACAACAAATGAGTTTGCAGTATTATGCAATTTACTAAATTAATCCATCTTGTAAGCTCACAGTTATGATTTTTTTTTGTACATATGACGTGCAACAGGGGGGCACCCTAAGCACAAGCCTTGTTGCCGTTGCCTATTGGGTAATATGGCCATGAGTTGAGAAGCTTTTGTTTTTTGCTAATTTCACAAAATAAAAAATCCCCCCCCCCCCCTCGAAAAACAGTTCATACACGCATGTAATCAAATACCACGCAAAGGCAAACGTTGCAACGCAAATCCATACATTGATAAATCATTCATTAAAAACAATCAATACTAATATATCAACAATGACTGAGTAGGAGACTCAATGATGAGCTAAGATAAATTCCAATACAGTACGTTTTATCAATTTATTGTACATAGCAGGGCGCGTTCTAGCCCCAAAAATTTGGGTAGGTCCAAACTGTCCTGCCAGGAGGGGGTCTGGGGGGGACGCCCCCAGAATTGCCCCGCAGGGCGTTTTTTTTTTTTTCTGTATTTTAAAAATGTATTTTGGACTGTACGGAAATTCTGGAGATTTAAATAAGGGGGTATTTATATAGTAGTACTAGTAGTATATACTGTATATTTACTGGGCACCGTTTTTTAGGAAGCTTAATAATTACCATTCGGCAACATTTCAGTAATTGTTGTTAAAAAAATCCACTACTAGCGTATTTCAATAAGTTCTAGTTTGTAAAAACTCTAAAAAATAGTACCACCATTTTGTGCAAATGTTAGGCCTTATAATAGCTCAATAAAACATTTTTTTCTTCATTTTGGTTATGTAGATCGTTAATATTATTAATAGTTCAATAGGTTGAACTTTTAAATCTGGGGTGGGTAAATTAAGAAAAATTTTTCTATTATTAGTTTGTGCAAATCGGCGCAGCTTTGAACCTCTGTTGGAGTGCAAAACCGATTTTTCCGAACATAAAAATTCAAATTCCCCCGGGTTTGGAATACCCTACAAAATCTATGTAAATTTAAATATTTGACAACTGACTCGAATCATTTTTTTACATTTCCCGTCCACTGCCGTGAAAATTACCTTTCGACTTGACCAAAAAAAAACCGGGAACGTTACTGTTACCCCCAAATGGGTTTCCCGTTGCTGTTTTCAACCGTGAAGTTATGAAAAAGGGGCCCCCTGAGGGTTAGGGCCTCTTTTATCTCTGGGCTGGGTATATTTGAAAATACCCCCCCTGCCCCGGGGACTTTTTTCTTTCCTTTTGTAAGATACATCGCCTATCGTATTTCGTTTATAATAAACAACTTCATTGATTAAAACCAAAAAAATTTATTTCACTACAAATTTAAAATCAGCTTTTTTCAAAACGTTTCAATTCCCAAACTCCGCCCGCCCCCATCACCTTCTTCTCTTCTCACCGCCCCTACCCTTATGTACCCCACTCCCGCCTTGCCTTTATTTTTTTAACCCGTTTTCCTGGCGCCCTTTTTTTAAAATAAATTTAAGATCCCCACACTTTTTAAAAAGGCGTAAAAAATGTTTTTTCTCCAAAAAGTCTTAAGATTAAGAGTCTGTCTTTCTTTTTCGAAACCTCGGTTGACTAATCGTGGGGGCGTGTAGGAGCCTAACTTTTTTAAAAAAATTTTTTGGCAAGATCTTGTGGGCCCTTTACAAGATTTTTTCAGCAGGGGGTATTATTGTAGAATGTAGGCCTATCCTGTAGTAAAATTTTTTATTAGCCTGTCATAATGAAGCTAGGCCTGCCATGGTACTCTTTTTGATTGGTCGTCGTAAGGATTGAGATCTGATTGGTCCGCCGTAAGAATATTGTTATTGTGAAGAATCACTCGGCGATAGCAGAATGCTTTGGTTGAGCTTTGGTGCATGTTGTTGTTGGGGTCGAGGGGCAGAGCCCTCGTGGAGGTTAGGGGGCAATGCCCCACATTTAGTTGTTCAGTGAATTTAATTTTGGAATTCAGGTAGGGGCTTAGCCTAGTTGGTTGCACAAATTTGTGTTCGAAGATCCGAGTGTGGAGGTGGTGATGGTAGTTTTTTGTTACCTACGTGTTGTTATGTGTTTTTAATGTGAACACTTGTATGCACCTGTTATTATTTACAATTCCTGCATTATGTTTTTTTAAAGTGTTTTTTTTTTCAACGAAAAAATGGTTAAACACATCGCTGAGTAACCCTTCACTTTTACCGTTGTTATAAGCTCTCATAACCATTTCTTAAAACTATACACGCAAGTCCTAGGGCCCCTTATAGGTTAAAAATAACAAATAGCACGGGAACTGCAACTGGGCCTATGATCTAAATAGTTTGTTTTATACTACATAATTAGAGATAAGTTTTTTTAGCGTTTTAGGTTTTTGATGCAACAAAATGCTAATTTTGACGATTTAAAATGCTAATTTTACTAAAAATAATGTTTTTAATGCCTATTGAGAACTAGTTTAGTAATGTATTCTAGCGTTTTATGTGACTATATTGAATTAAAATGTTCCTACAATTCATCATTTACCAGAAGAAGTTTAAGAAACACCCTACATTTAGGGTTTTGGTGGAAAAGAAACCAATTGATGCTACAAAATGCTAAATTTGTCAAAATTAATGCTAAATTTTCTAAATTTAAGTGCTAAAAAAACGTATCTCTATACAATACATAATATGTAAGAAATTGTGATTTGAGCTAAAATAAGTAGGCCTACCCAGGCCTAGTGATGGGAATTTTCATGAAAAAAAATAATCTTGAAAATTTCATGAAAATTTTCAAGGTTTGTTAATCTGTTCTTTGAACTGTATTTTACCATAATAAATAAAAATAATTTATTTCTATCGAGGATGTAGGCCTACAGTGGGACTCAGGCTGAGGTGGAATAAGTCTAATATAGGCCTACCTATGCAATATCTTGTTGATTTATTTTATTCTTGCAATTTGCAAATAGCAAAATAGGCCTACCACAGATAACAGAGTACACTAGTGTACTCTATTATCTGTGGGCCTACATTATAAAAATAATCGTTAAGACAAAAATGTTGAGTAATTGAATTGGGATAGTATCTAACATGAATGATGAAAACAAAAGCAACATAAAACATATATCAAAATGTAAAAAAATACACCCAACGTTTCAGGTGGTTAAAGTGGCTCATGCGAGTGTACCAGCAGACTCAAGAGTATAATATTATTATTCAGCTCCAACTGATAAAATAGGGCCTACTTGGTATTTTTTGTATCAGATAAGTTTACAACTGTAATTTATTTTACTACTGTGAGTATTAATATATTTTTAATTGTTACATTTTAGGAAAACATATTTATTTTCATCTCTTATTGGGACAGTTGCTAAATGACTAGTCAAGTATTGCCATGGCAATTGCCAACCTCGGAAATCGAAACGTTTCATCAAAGTAACACGTTAATCACTAAATTAGGCTAATGGGCCTATGGACGAAATAATGATGTGTTCGTTAAACATTAAACATACAATATGATAGGCTTTCATGTAATTACAAACAATAAATATACTATATGTAATAGTTGAAAATTCTTCTCGAGAGTTTGGTCAACCTGGTATTTTGGCTTGGCAACATGGCACGGGTTGCCTTCCCCTTCAGGAAAGCGCTATTTGTACCGGTCGCGACGTACGCAGCCTATTTTTCTCCAAAGTTATCTGTGTACTTTCGTTAGGTTAGTCGAACTTTCCGCCTAGTTGTAGTACGCCACGCTAGTTCTAGGATATAATCGATAAAGCGTATCCGAAATCCTTTCCGTTAAAAACGTTAACACTGTAGAGGGGTAGAATAATAGCTGTGAAAAGTACGCATACGTCGCGCCCGGTACAGATAACCTTCCGGAGACCGAGTGGATGCGTCGAGAGAACTGCCGCCTCAAAAGTGTTTCATACCAAAGAAAACAGTAATCGAACAATGCTATATACAGACGTCAATTTCATTCAAGAAACATTGGCAGAAGGCTTTAAAAGTATTAAAAGTCTCCTAATTGCCATCACAAAACTTTTATGCTCGTTTTAAGTCCGCCTGCAGATCTGCTGGTGCTGGGCTGCATAAGTATCGCTCTGGACCGGCGTGACACTGTAGGTGCTGCCGGCCCAAAGGTTAGAGTACTCGCCTTCCACGCGAAAGGTCCCGGTTCGAGTCCCATTTGGGAAATTTTTTTACTTTTTTTAATCATCCATCATTATTGTTCACTTCTTATCTATGACGGGTATGATTTTTTAACTTTCATTGGAAATTAACTCAAACACGAAGACATTTTTCCCTCAACGTTTGGGTTAGGGCTAGGCTATTAACGTAAAAATATAACAATAATATAAACGACCAGTGCGTATAGGTATTATATTTTCATGCCGGTCAATGTTTTTTCTCGGATTGCTCCGTGACATTGTCCTCCCGTGTCATCTTTCGCGTGGCTAGGCGAACATACTGCTGTAGGCCTACCTCCCAGCCTGGGCGCTACGTCACAGTGTGTGACGTCACGCAGCGTTGCCAATCTTTCAGGCGCTTTCGACTTCCTTTTAAAAGTATGCGGTAACTTTGATCTACAATATCGCGATAATTAATTCGGGAAGGGTTTGATTGTTTCAAAAGCTTGTTTTTTAGAGGATGGAATAACGAAAATTTTAAGCCTTTTTCAATAATGTGTTGTATATTTTGGATGTTCTACGACACATTTAGTGAACGAAGTGTGGTTTTTTGCTCACCTACCATGTTAGAAGATAGGAAATTCCATCTCATTAAAATGATGATTCCTCAAAATTTAATTCGGGAACATATTTTCTCCTATGGCAATTATTAAAAAGCACACTTTCAGGAATAACATATGTGAATTTTTGGGCAGATCTGAAAAAAGGGTCAGTTATGATGGAGCCACTTTAAGAGAAAGCCTAGATTATTGGATGAGCAAAGTGAAGATTCCATTTCACTACCTGGAGAAAAAATCCGTTTTTTTTTTTTGTATTTTTGTCTTTTTTGTTAACACGATTCCCGGGTTTAAAACCCATACTCCAATTCCTATAAAATTTCTGGAGGCCTTTGAAAACTCTGAACTTAGAACCACCCCTTTTATGAGCGCAATAGAAAAATAATTTCGCGTGAAAAATATTTTACGCTTTTTTTGTTTTAAAAAAATTACGCTCATCCACAACGCGCCTGAAAAAGCGTTTTGTGAAGCTTCCTAGTACTAAGTCACAGTCACTAAAAACCAATACAGTACCTACAGACTAATTGGAGGCAAAGACCTCACACCAAAGTAATGTTTTGTCCTGGTCTTTCCATTCCACTAGGGTAGGCCTTACCCTAGGCATTTAAGTTCTGCATAACCCTCGAGCTTTGTGCTAATTAAAGATGGATTTTATCTGGTAAGGGCCCAAACCAGACTATTGGGTATACAACCTACAAAAATAATAAGTTAGCTAGACCTTCATTTGCAAGCTTCGTATTTGCAATGTGACATAGCTCCCACATTGACAAACTTCTAGGCCTATGTCAATGCCTCTGTTCTAGGCTAGGCCCCAGCATGCATTCCTATTTCTGTGCAAGAAGCTAGCCAAATCTTTTAATACCAAATACCGCCTGCATAATTAAAAAAACATAATAAAAATAAAAAATTGAAAATTTTCAATGCACGGCCCTTGAAAATTTTCAACCAACCAGACTATTTTGGGTATACAACCCACAAAAATAATAAGTTAGCTAGACCTTCATTTGCAAGCTTCGTATTTTCAATGTGACATAGCTCCCACATTGACAAACTTCTAGGCCTATGTCAATGCCTCTGTTCTAGGCTAGGCCCAGCATGCATTCCTATTGCGGGGCAATAAGCTAGCCAAATACTTCCCAATCCAAAATACCGCCTGCATAATTAAACAACATAATAAAATAAAAACTTGAAAATTTTCAATGCCGGCCCCCTTTAAATTTTCAATGAATTGAAATTTTTCATGAAAATTTTCACGTGAAAATTTTTCAAGGGCCCAACACTACCCAGGCCTATAACCCAATAGGCCCAGGCTAGGCCCTACCAAACCCTTCAGCTGCAATCACCCAAAACCTAAATGCATGCATTTTAGGGAACTTCTTCGGTTGGGGGTCCAAATAAAATCGTTGTTTTTTCACTAAAATACAAACCTAGGCCTACAAAACTTTAAACGTTTCTATGCCTATTTTAAATAAAAGGCCTACCCCAAAGGACTTTCACCGAAATTTTTGGTTTTGCCAAAAATAGAAACGGGTAGGCCTAGTTAGGTACCTAGGCCTATAGGACTAGGCTAAGGCTATAGAACAGTTTTCAGCAAAAACCGGCCTAAAACTTTCTAAACTTGTTTATGTAGGTAGGTGTAATTAATGCTTCATTGCACATTTTCAGTTGGTGCACTACAAACTTTTTATTGTTAGTTAGGCCTAATGTTCTTCATCGTTTTACCAATGGAAATTGTGCCGTCACTATGTAGGCTACGTTTGTAGTCCGCCATGTTGGTTTGCGCGGTGTTTGCCGTGATGACATTTTGGGAGGGTCCGAAATAAAATCATCATGTGTTTCACTAAAATACTCTAAAATACTAAACAAAAATACCTAAAATTAACCTTTAACGTTTCTACTATATGGCCTATCAAATATTAAGAACTTTCAACTGAAAAGGATTGTCGCCAAAAATAGAGACGTTGAAGGTTTTGTAGTTTTTTTTTGGCAGTGGATATTCTTACGTTCGAACGTAAGAATTACTTCAGATTATTTAAGTAGGGCCTAGTCTACGTTCAACAAGTTTAGGCCTACCACCTAACATGTTCGGCACTTCTTCGGTTCAGGGGCCTCAAAACAATTTTTGCTGGGAAAAATAGGTTAGGGGGTGAGGTCGTGACTCGTGTTAAGCGCTGTAGGGCTATACTAATAATAGTGTACCGGTACTGTAGGCCTACCGGTAATTGTTTTACGTGATAGGTAGGCCTACTAAAAAGCATGAAAAAACAAGGTTTTGTTTCTTGGGACCCCTGAACCAAAGAAGTTGCCTTACATGTTCCTAGGTGACCAACAACGACTATAGGCCTAGCCTACAGTGCCGTGTGGCAGAGTGGTAGGCCTAGTCAGTGTTCTCCCAGAAAAAAATGTTCACTGGGTATTTCATAAACATTGCCGGGTACTCGCGGGTAGGGCCAAAAATAGTGGGGGTCCGGGGGCTTGCCCCCGGAAAAAATTTGAGATCCTAGATTTGATTTGGTGAGTTTTAGAGGTTTTTGAAGACCTTTTAAAGTTGCTTATTTTTGTTGGTTTAGTGGTATGAAGTTGGCCTATAAAATTTAAATTTGTTTAAAACATAGCTAAGTATATTTCTCCTTTGTAATGTGGGGCTTTGTAAATTCTGTATCCTATCTACAATAGTAAAATAGGCCGTAAAAAGGTGATGATTTTTTCTTTCAAAGGGTTTAAAATCCAAATTTGTAGATTTGTAATTTAAAACATTCTTATATTTGATGATTTTCTTTTTATTATTTAAAAATTCGTCCTAGCAATCAATAAACTTGGAAATTGCTAAAATTGTTCACTTGTGGTGCCCCTTGGTGCTTTAATTTTCCGATCATAGGTGATTGCCATTTTCCCAAACTTTTTTTCGTTAAAATGCATTCCTTGTTGGGTTCTATAGTGACAGCAAATTTAGCCCCCACAGGGTTTTTTACAATCTGTGCTGCAGTTTAGGGATGGGACGTTTTAACGTTCGTGGAAGATATTTTTTAAAAATTCGCAAATCGTTAAGAAAAAAAAAAAATTTAAAAAAAAAAAAATTTTTTTTTTAAAAAATTTTAAAAAATTTTTTTTTTTTTTTTTTCCCGGGCGGGGGGGAAATTATCGCCGGGCGGCCCCCCGGGGGCCCGGGCCGGGGGAGAACACTGGGCCTAGTGCATTCAAAAGGTCAGGGGTTTTTCAAATCTTCGTTGGTTTTTTTTTTTGCTAAAACCTTTTCTGAAGCCCCTTCATATTTAAATTAGACCCGTTACAGGTTTTTTTTCATAAAATATCAATCTTCAAAGCTTTTGGCCTGGTTAGGTAGAGCCCGGTTTTGAAACAATTATCTTTAAAATTACTACAGTGACCCCGGGAAGGCCTACTAACGTAAGGTTTTGAAGTTGTTTTTTTTTTTCAAAAAAACGTGAACTCATGAATAATCTAAAGTAATTCTTACGTTAAAACGTAAAAATATCCCTCCCTTTTTTTTTAAATTTAAAAAAGCCCAACGCAGGCATGGGGCAGCGGGCCGGCCTGCAGTACCATCATTCCCAAATATGGGGGCCCAGTTGAAAAAATGACATTTGACATCGTGGTAGTGGCACACTGGGGCCTAGGCCACTCGTTGGTAATTTAAAATAGCGATTTTAAGGTTTGTGGGTTTGCAGTAATAAACCTTTTTTTAAGTTAAAATTCTTTGAAGGTGTTTTTCCTCGAAAAAAAAAGTTTTCAAAAATTGGGACCCGCCAAGGGAGGCTCAAAGTTGTTAAAAAAGTTGGAACACGCCAAATAGGGGGACAAGGTTTTTAAAAAGTTGGGACCCCCAAATAGGGACAAGAACCAACATTAATAGTTAAAATTGCAGCAAAAGCTCTAAATCCAAACCTAGGCCCCCCTTTTCTATTACCTTGGAAATCTTTCGGGTTTGGGATACAGTTTTTGATCAGTAGGTACTTTTAATTTAAAATAGCGACGTTAAAAGGTTTTTTTTAGGTACCTAGGGGGCCTTCCCGGGACTTTTTATTTAAAATAACGCGTTAAAGGTTTGTAATACTTTAATTTAAAATAGCGACGTTAAGGGGTTTTTTAGGTACACAAAAAAACTTTCCAAAATACTATTCGCACGTTTTAAATTTGCATTAAACGAAAGCCTTTGGTTTAAAACGATTTCCCAGTTGAAACTATCAATTTGACCCAAAGCGATTCCGATCCAATTCACTTTAGGGAAGCGAGTTGGAGTATTCGATCCGAAGGCTTGAACCTGATATAGGCCTACACTTCAAAGCGGTTCCGTACGCCACGCCCACGCCATCTCGCCACCTCCTGCGATCTGTTGTTTGTTTTTCAAGCATTGGCAGTATAGGCTTCCCGTTTTCGCTCACTTCCTTTGAATTCTCAACCTTGCGACGTCAAAGCTAGTAGAAGATAATTATTAATTCTATGACGAAGAGGTTATGGCTGGCCTGTAGTGCAGCCATGTTGGATCCACTTTAAAACTAGAAATCAGTTGTGGGTTGTTTGATATACGGTGCGTATTTCAAACCGATTCCTTTCAAAGCGTTTTATAAATAAATAAATTAATAAATAAATTTTATTTAGAGTCTACCCACTCAGATATATAACTGATTTTCAGTGGGGGACTTTAAATCAAAGCGACCAAGCCAACCCTGTAGGCCCCGACGCAATCGGCAAGTGAGCGATAACCAACCAAAGATCGTTATTTGTAATAGGAAATATAGCAATCAGTGGTATGGACAGTGCGAACACCCGCGAATCAACGCAAGAATCAACAAGGCCGATTCAGAACAACTCTGAAATTTATTATGTGCTTCGTTGCTAGGACGGCTCCAAAGTCACCGTTTACAAACTCCTAAGACAAGAACTGATGGACTTAAGTCCAAATCAGAAGTTAAAAAACTTCTGACTTTGACGGGAATCGAACCCTGGACCTTCTGCATTGGAAGCAGATACGCTAACCACAAGACCAACGAGCCACAAACACAAACACAAACACAAACCGCTTTGGACGTCCTGTAATACGTAGTCCATACCAACCGAAAGAGTAGGCAGCCTAGGGCCTAGGCCTAGCCCTACCCTACCTTCACCAAGTAACCTTCCTCAACTGGTAGGGACTACTAGGCCTACGGCTAGGCTAGGCCTAGCCTAGGCCTAGGGCCCGACTCTTTTGAAGACAATTTGAATAGCCCTAGGCCTAGCCTAGGCCCTAGTCTAGACCTTAGGCATAGGGAATGAAAAACTAGGGCTAGGGGCTAGGCCTAGGCCTAGGGCTAGCGGCTCAGGCCGTTGCTTGAACCCATGCGTAGGCCTAGGCCTATGGCCAAGGCTCAACATAACAAGAAAACTAGCCTAGGCCCTAGCTACAATTGTGCAATGGCATAACTACCTAGGCTAGGCTAGGATTGGATACAAAAAGCCTAGGCTTATCCCTTTCAGAATGCTTTCAGGTCCCTAGGTCGAAGAATGGAGAATAGGCCTAGGGGTAGGCTAGGCCTAGGCCTAGGCTAGGGCCTACAACTAAATATTTTTAATCAGTGTAGGCCTATGCCTAGACGTACGCAATAATTACCTTGAAATTAATATTTTCTTCAATCTGCAGATAATGAAAACTGAACGACTGCACAAGTAGGCCCCTTTAGTTTAGCAAACAAAGCCCAGCGAACGATGTGCTACAATGGCGGACGAGATTGTTCGCATTCGTTTCCGTAGGCTAGGCGGCAAGAACGAATCAAATCAACGAAATAACAGAAACAGATGAAAGATGGCGCAGCCAAGAGCTTCGACTGACAATCCCCAGGACTCTTTCCAAGCTCTTTTCTTGTCGTTGCGTTTCATTTTGAATTGAACTTGATTGTTGTTTGATAAACGATTATGGAATTTTACATAATTTTATTCTAATTCGTTCACGAAGCGGAATTATGTAAAAATTCAATTTTTTTTTGTTTTTATTTACATTAGGAAATAATAAAATTTTTAATTTCCTAATTTTATTTTCTTATTATTAATGTACTATAATTGTACTTACCTCTTACCTTTCTCCATTGATACATAAACTAGAACAAACCTGAACTATTTAGAATTAAGTATATACTTAACACTTAAATATATTATATTTTCATGTACATATTATATTAAATTATTTATAAGGTTTAGACAAGGGCCAAACTACTTCTGGGCAAAAACGTGTGTAACACAATAAATAAATTATTGTCAAACACTATAATATGTACTACATGTAAAAAAACCCAATAAATTATCTTATCTTATCTTATTTCAATCCTTTTACAACGCCTACAATCTACATACATAATTATTTTGTTTCATTCAAGACTTAATTTCAATTCAATTCAATTTATTAGGACACATCATATAGGCCTAGCTACAGTTTACAAAGAGTATTATTCTGTGGGGGTAAGTAGGACAACCATATTAGGTTAAATACTTGTTTGTGGTTGGTTACCCTATTACAATTATTTTTTGGATGAGCGTAGCGAGCGTAGCGAGCGAAGCGAAGATTCCATTTCACTACACTGGAGAAAAAAATCTGGAATGTTTTTTTTTTCTTTCTTTCTTTCTTTCTGTATTTTTGTCTGTTTGTTAGCACGATTCCGGCAAAACCGATACTCCGATTGCGATGAAATTTCATGGAGGCCTTCGAAATCTCTGAACTTAGAACTGCCACGTTTTTGAGCGCAATCGGGAAATTTTTTCTCATAAAAAACGCAATTTTACGATTTTTTTCGATTTTTAAAAACTTTCTTCGACTTATAACACCTACATGCTTTAACCGATTGTAATGATTTTTTCACAGAACCTTAATTTCATGAATTATAATATTCGTGCGAAATTTGAGCGTAATCGAAAAATTCTTTCTCATGAAAATCGAAATTTTACGGGTTTTTTCTTTTTTAAAACAATTCTTTGACTTATTACACCTACATGCTTTATCCTATTGTAATTATTTTTTCACAGAACCTTAATTTCATGAATTAATATATTCGTGTTAAATTTGAGCGCAATCGAATATTTATTTCTTATGAAAATTGCAATTTTACGATTTTTTTCTTAATTTAATTTTAAAAAATCTTCGACTAAGTAATGATTTTTTCACAGAACAACAGAAAATCCGCGTAACACATGGCAGCTCAATGCACCAATTTACGCTCATCCAACAACGCGGCGGGACTTAAGCGCCGCGTTGTTGGATGAGCGTAATTGGTGCATTGAGCTGCCATGTGTTACGCGGATTTTCTGTTGTTCTGTGCAAAAATCATTACTTAGTCGAAGATTTTTTATTAAATTAATTAAATAAAATTAAATAAAAATTAATTTAATTTTTTTAATTCATCGTAATTTAAAAAAAATAAAAAAATCGTAAAATTGCAATTTTCATAAGAAATAATTATTCGATTGCGCTCAAATTTAACACGAGTACATTAATTCATGAAATAAAGGTTCTGTGAAAAAATCATTACAATAGGATAAAGCATGTAGGTGTTATAAGTCAAAGAATTGTTTTAAAAAAGAAAAAAAACGTAAAATTTCGATTTTCATGAGAATAAATTTTCGATTACGCTCAAATTTCACACGAATATCTTAATTCATAAAATTAAGGTTCTGTGAAAAAATCATTACAATCGAATAAAGCATGTAGGTGTTAGAGGTCGAAGAAATTTTTTAAAAATCGAAAAAAAATCGTAAAATTGCGTTTTTTATAAGAAAAAATTTTTCCGATTGCGCTCAAAAACGTGGCAGTTCTAAGTTCAGAGATTTCGAAGACCTCCATAAAATTTCATTGCAATCGGAGTATCGAATTAGCCGGAATCGTGTTAACAGACACACAAAAATACAAAAAAAAGAAAGAAAGAAAGAAAAAAAAAAAAAAAAACATTCCGGATTTTTTTCTCCAGTGTAGTGAAATGGAATCTTCGCTTCGCTCGCTACGCTCATCTTATAAATAATAACGGAGTGGATATTTGGATGAGCGTAGCGAGCGTAGCGAGCGAAGCGAAGATTCCATTTCACTACACTGGAGAAAAAAATCCGGAATGTTTTTTTTTTTTTTTTTTTCTTTCTTTCTGTATTTTTGTCTGTCTGTTAACACGATTCCGGCTAAACCGATACTCCGATTGCGATGAAATTTTATGGAGGCCTTCGAAATCTCTGAACTAAGAACTGCCACGTTTTTGAGCGCAATCGAAAAATTATTTCTCATGAAAATCGCAATTTTACGATTTTTTTCGATTTTTAAAAAATTTCTTCGACTTATAACTCCTACATGCTTTATCCGATTGTAATGATTTTTTCACAGAACCTTAATTTTAAGAATTAATATATTCGTGTAAAATTTGTGCGTAATCGAATAATTATTTCTTATGAAAATTTCAATATTACGATTTTTTCCTTTTTTTAAATTACGATTAATAAAAAAAAATTAAGTTATTTTTTTATTTAATTTAATTTAATTAAAAAAAAATTTCAACAAAGTTCTGATTTTTTTCACATAACAACAGAAAATCCGCAAAACACATGGCAGCTCAATTCACCAATTACGCTCATCCAACAACGCGGCGGGACTTAAGCGTTTTCCTAGTCTTACGGCATGCGGCCGCATGCCGTAAGAATTACTACACTATTCTTACGGCATGGAGCGAACTTTTTCGTTTGGTGTATGCCCAGTTTTTGATCAGTAGGTAGGGCTAGGCCTACTTTAGATTTAAAATAGCGACGTTAAAGGTTTTGTAGGTACTTTAGATTTAAAATAGCGACGTTAATTATTAAAGGTTTTGTAGGTAGTACTTTAGATTTAAAATAGCGACGTTAGGCCTAGCCGGCCTGCCTAGTGCATGGTCATAGTAGGCATATACCGTAAGAATTACTATACACTATTCTTACGGCGCTTCTGTTGATGAGTCACGTGATGAGACATCCAATGAAAACACATACCATAAGAATCATTTCTAGTAATTCTTACGGTATGCAGTAAGAATATCCTCTGCCAATAAATAAAACAAAAATAATTTTTTTTTATTTAATTTTTTTTAAATTGTATTTTAAGAGTCTATCCACTCAGTTATATCTGATTTTCAGTGGAGGACTTAATCAAAGCGACCAAGCCAACCCTGTAGGTCAATTGGATGAGCGAAGGAAAGACTTTAATTTCACTGACACCCCCAAAATACTAGCTCGGGTGTTTTTTTCTTTTTCTTTTTTTGTTTGTTTGTTTGTTTTTCTGTATGTTTGTTTGCTTCGCTCTCTATCGGGCAAACGGCATAATGGAGAGGAGATGAGCTCAGAGGACCTTCGAAATCTTAAATGGACATTAAGGTAAAGGAAATGTAGTGCCTTCTGAAACAAAAAGTTAAAAAAGTTGGCCAGAATTCATAGAAATAAAGGTATTAATGAAAGCCTACTATTAGGTGTAATTAACACGTAACTATAGAAACTTGGAAACAATCTCCTACATTGCGTACAAAGCATGTCTGTGGGCTTCGAGATTTTTACATTTTTCTTTTTAAATTTCAAAAATTGAATTAATTTTTGGATGAGCGTAGCGAGCGTAGCGAGCGAAGCGAAGATTCCATTTCACTACACTGGAGAAAAAAATCCGGAATGTTTTTTTTTTTTTCTTTTTGTATTTTTGTCTGTCTGTTAGCACGATTCCGGCTAAACCGATACTCCAATTGAGATGAAATTTTATGGAGACCTTCGAAATCTCTGAACTTAGAACTGCCACGTTTTTGAGCGCAATCGAAAAATTATTTCTCATAAAAATCGCAAATTTACGATTTTTTTCGATTTTTAAAAAAATTCTTCAACTTATAACACCTACATGCTTTATCCGATTTTAATGATTTTTTCACAGAACCTTAATTTTATGAATTTAGGTGTGAAATTGTGAAAATCGTGTGAAATTTGAGCGCAATCTAAAAACTATTCCTCATGAAAATCGAAATTTTACGTTTTTTCTTTTCTTTTTTAAAACAATTCTTTGACTTATAACACCTTACATGCTTTGTTGTAATGATTTTTTCAGAGAACCTTAATTTTATGAATTAACATATTCGTGTAAAATTTGTGCGCAATCGAATAATCATTTCTTATGAAAATTTCAATACTAGGAAAACGCTTAAGTCCCGCCGCGTTGTTGGATGAGCGTAATTGGTGCATTGAGCTGCCATGTGTTATGCGGATTTTCTGTTGTTCTGTGAAAAAATCATTACTTAATTGAAGATTTTTTTTTTAAATTAATTTTTAATCGTCGTTTAAAAAAGAAAAAAATCGTAAATTTTTTATTTTCATAAGAAATAATTATTCGATTGTGCTCAAATTTCACATGAATATATTAATTCATAAAATTAAGGTTGTGTGAAAAAATCATTACAATCGGATAAAGCATGTAGGTGTTATAAGTCAAAGAATTGTTTAAACAAAGAAAAAACCCGTAAACTTACGAGTTTCTTGAGAAATAAATTTTCGATCGCGCTCAAATTTCACATGAGTACCTAAATTCATAAAATTAAGGATCTGTGAAAAAATCATTAGAATCGGACAAAGCATGTAGGTGTTATAAGTCGAAGAAATTTTTTAAAAAAATCGTAAAATTGCGATTATCATGAGAAATAATTATTCGATTCCGCTCAAATTTCACACGAATATATCAATTTATAAAATTAAAGTTCTGTAAAAAAAATCATTACAATCGGATAAAGCATGTAGGTGTTATAAGTCGAAGAAATTTAAAAAATCGAAAAAATCGTAAAACTGCGATTTTCATTAGAAATAATTTTTCGATTGCGCTAAAAAACGTGGAAGTTCAGAGATTTCTAAGGTCTCCAGAAAATTTCATTGCCATTGGAGTATCGGTTTATACGAAATCGTGTTAACAAACAGCCAAAAATAAAAAAATAAAAAATGAAAAATGATGAAAAAAAACATTCCGGATTTTTTTCTCCATGTAGTGAAATGAAATCTTCGCTTCGCTCATCCGAAAAAAAAATTGTAAAATTGCGATTTTCATTGGATGAGCGAAGCAAAGACTTCAATTTCACTGACTCCCCAAAACATTTAGCTCGGTTGATTTTGTTTCGATTTGTTTTTTATGTTTTTTTTGTCTGTTTGTTCGCACGATTCCTGGCAAACGGCATAAGCGATCTTGATAAAAATTGTAGGGGACCTTCGAAATCTCTAAACTTAGACTTGCCAAGTTTTTGGGTACAATCGAAGAAATATTTGTCATGAATATCGCACTTATACGATTTTTTTCGATTTTTAGTGCGATATTTTCGTGACATTTGGGCCGATTCTGACCAAACGGGTGTAGCTGCAACGTTCATATTTCACATGGACGTTAAGGTTATGGAGATGTAGCACCTTTTGAAAGAAAAAGTTGAAAACGTTAGACAGAATCCATAGAATAAAGGTTTTAATATGAGTTTTTTTGAGGTTTATAATTGGATGAGCGTAGCGAGCGAAGCAAAGATTCCATTCGACTACACTGGAGAAAAAAATCCGTAATGTTTTTTTTCTTCTTTTTTTTCTTTTTTTCTTTCTTTCTTTTTGTATATTTGTCTGTTTGTTAACACGATTCCGGCTAAACCGATACTCCATTTGCGATGAAATTTTATGGAGGCCTTCGAAATCTCTGAACTTAGAACTGCCACGTTTTTGAGCGCAATCAAAAAATTATTTCTCATGAAAATCGCAATTTTACGATTTTTTTCGATTTTTTGAAAATTTATTTTTGGATGAGCGTAGCGAGCGTAGCGAGCGAAGCGAAGATTCCATTTCACTACACTGGAGAAAAAAATCCGGAATGTTTTTTTTTTCCTTTCTTTTTTTTGTATTTTTGTGTGTCTGTGAACACGATTCCGGCTGAACCAATACTCCAATTGGAATGAAATTTTATGGAGGTCTTCGAAATCTCTGAACAAAGAACTGCACGGAGGGAAAAATTGATCGAAAAATTATTTCTCAAGAAAATCGCAATTTTACGATTTTTTTCGATTTTTAACAAAATTCTTCGACTTATAACATCTACATGCTTTATCCGATTGTAACGATTTTTTCACAGAACCTTAATTTTATGAATTAATATATTCGTGTGAAATTTGAGCGCAATCGAAAAATTATTTCTCATGATAATCGCAATTTTACGATTTTTTTCAATTTTTAACATTTCTTCGACGAATAAAACCTACATGCTTTATCCGATTGTAATGATTTTTTCACAGAACTTTAATTTTTATGAATTAATATTCGTGTGAATTTTGAGCGTAATCAAGAAATTATCTATTAAAAAAATCGCAATTTTACGCTTTTTTCATTCGCAATTTTACGATTTTTTTCAATTTTTAACATTTCTTCGACGAATAAAACCTACATGCTTTATCCGATTGTAATGATTTTTTCACAGAACTTTAATTTTATGAATTTATGTATTCGTGTGAAATTTGAGCGTAATCAAAAAATTATCTATTAAAAAAATCGCAATTTTACGCTTTTTTTCGTTTAAAAAAAATTACGCTCATCCATCAACGCGGCGGGACTTAAGCGTTTTCCTAGTACTTATAACACGTACATGCTTTATCCGATTATAATGATTTTTGTACAGAACCTTAATTTTATGAATTAAGATATCCGTGTGAAATTTGAGCTCAATCGAAAAAGCATTTTTCATGAAAATATAAATTTCGTGTTTTTTTTCTTTTTTAAAACTATTTTTTTACTTATAACACCTACATGCTTTATCCAATTGTAATAAATTTTTCACAGAACCTTAACTCATCAGACCATAATTAAATTGACACAAATTAGGATATTTTAAGCTAAAAAATTTACATTCCGTGATTTTTTCTGATATTTTTAGAATTTAAAAAAAAAAAATTCATTGTTAGATTAAATTTTAAGTTTGATGTTATGTAAATTTAGTGCATTTCTAAAACTAGATTTTTTTCGGAATTTTTTGCATATTTTGGATTTTCTGTATCTCAAATACTGGCAATACTAGTAATATTTTAAATTTCCGGGAAAAAACCAAAAAAACTTTTTTTGCCCGTTTTTACACATTCAATTTTCAATCTTCTCTAAAAACAGTACTATTCGTCCTATTGCAATGAGGTAAAAAAAAATGAATTTGAATTCCCCAATTTTTTTGAATTTTTTGTTGGTCAAATTGAAAAAACTTTAAGTCTTATTTTCAAAAATCAAAATTCTTACGTCCATTATAATAGACACGTGGTCTGAATGAGTTAATTTTATAAATTTATATATTCGTGTGAAATTTGAGCGCAATCGAATAATTATTTCCTTTAAAAATCGCAATTTTTCGATTTTTTCTTTTTTTTAAATTAGTATGACTAGTTAAAAAAACTAAAAATTTAAGTTTATTTTTTATTTAATTTATTCTTATTTTTTTTAAATCTTCAACTTAGTAATAATTTTTTCACAGAACAACAGATAATCTGCATAACACATGGCAGCTCAATGCACCAATTACGCTAATCTAACAACGCGGCGGGACTTGAGCGTTTTCCTAGTAAATAACAAGTAATAATAGATAATCGACAACAATCACCTACAATGCATTCAAAAAGCACAAGCAAAGGAAAAGTGGTCCAACGCAAACAAAAATCTTATAAAAAAGCTCATCCATCAACACGGCGGGACTTAAGCGTTTTCCTCGTAAGAAATAATTTTTCGATTGCGCTCAAATTTCACTCGAATATATTAGTTCATAAAATTAAGGTTTTGTTAAAATATCATTACAATCGGATAAAGTATGTAGGTGTTATAAGTCAAAGAATTGTTTTAAAAATCGAAAAAATCGTGAAATTGCGATTTTAATAAGAAATAATTTTTTGATTGCGCTCAAAAACGTGGCAGTTCTAAGTTCAGACTTTTCGAAGGTCTCCATAAAATTTCATAGTAATCGGAGTATCGGTTTAGCCGGAATCGTGTTAACAAACAGACAAAAATACAAACAGAAAAAATAAGAAAAACGAAAAAAAATCGTAAATTTGCGATTTTCATGAGAAATAATCTTTCGTTTGCGCTCAAAAACGTGACAGTTTTAAGTTCAGTGATTTTAATGGCCTCCAGAAAATTACATAGCAATTGGAGTATCGGTTTAGCCGGAATCGTGTTAACAAACACAAAAAAATACAAACAGAAAAAACAAGAAAATCGAAAAAAATCGTCAAATTGCAATTGTTTATGAGATATAATTTTTCGATCGATTTTTTGAACCGTGCAGTTCTAAGTTCAGAGATTTCAAATGTCTCCAGAAAATTTCATCGCAATTGGAGTATCGGTTTAGCCAGAATCGTGTTAACAAACAGACAAAAATACAAACAGAAAAAATCAGAAAAACGAAAAAAAAATCGTAAAATTGCGATTTTCATGATAAATAATCTTTCGATTGCGCTCAAAAACGTGACAGTTTTAAGTTCAGATATTTCGATAACCTCCAGAAAATTGCATAGCAATTGGAGTATCGGTTTAGCTGGAATCGTGTTAACAAACACAAAAAAATACAAACAGAAAAAAACAAGAAAATCGAAAAAAATCGTAAAATTGCAATTTTTTATGAGATATAATTTTTCGATCGTTTTTTTTTAACCGTGCAGTTCTAAGTTTAGAGATTTCAAATGTCTCCAGAAAATTTCATCGCAATTGGAGTATCGGTTTGGCCGAAATCGTGTTCACAGACACAAAAATACAAAAAAAAGAAAAAAAAAAACATTCCGGATTTTTTTCTCCAGTGTAGTGATATGGAATTTTCGCTTCGCTTGCTACGCTCATCCAAATATATTCGTGTGAAATTTGAGCGCAATTGAGAAGTTATTTCTTATGAACATTGCAATTTTACGATTTTTTTTATTTTAAAAACATTCTTTGACTTATAACTCCTACATGCTTTAACCCAATTGTAATAATATTTTCACAGAACATTAATTTTATGATTTTTTATATTTGTGTTAAAATTGAGTGCAATCAAAAAATAATTATCATGACAATCGCAATTTTACGCTTTTTTTCGTTTGAAAAAACATACGCTCATCCAACATCGCGCCCGAAAAAGCTTTGCGAAGCATCCTAGCAAAATTTTTCGACTATATACACCTACATTTTATCGATTGTAATATTTTCACAGAACCTTAGTTATTGATGAGCGTGCAACGAATCTTAGCAAGAATTCGATTGCTTTACACT
>JAMZAV010005715.1:0-41049 GCA_024449915.1 Sweltsa coloradensis
AGAGCGTTTTTTTGCTTTTTGGGGAGGTTGTTGCACTTCCTTGCAAAGTGGTTGTTAAGCCAAATGTGGTATGTGTATTCAGGACAACCCCCCTAATGACTATAAAACTCAAAAAACCCGGGGTACTTTATTTGATATCGAATAATATGTTTAATATGGTTTTGGGGTTTAAAGGTTTCAAGATGACGAGGTTTGTATGGTGGGGTTGAGCATTGGTAAACGTTGAGGTACGCCTAAGGTGTTAGGTAAAACATGGTTTGAAAATTGTTATTATTCTATTCTATGAATCGAATTGATTGTATTTTTGTTGTTAACTGAATATTCTTCTACGGAAACAATTTTGGTTGGAATTGTTTTGAGTGCGACGAAAACTGACGGAAGATTTGGTCAGTTAAACGACCATGAGACATCGCCAATGTGTTTCGAAATAATACTGTCAGCAATATTCCACTTTGAAAAATATTAAAATGAGTTTCAAAGTTTTTATATTTATTTTTATAAATCACTCATCACGAAAAAATACCATTTATGATTAAGATATACAAAGACTTGAATTTCATTATTGATTCAATTTTATACGGGCATACTGATCATAATTTGCAGTGGTCATCAGAGGACGAAAATATAAGAACTATGGAATAAATTAATAACGATATCATTTTTAGGAAAATAGTAAAAAAAAAAAAAAAAGGCGTTTCATCAATCAATACAACTTGAGACAACGGTACTTTTTTAATTGTTTCCATTATTATCACTATGTGAAACTGGAACAGCTACATAAGCCAGAGGCCTACATAACAGGCAATTTATAATGCTATACCAAAAGGAGATTAACTAGCGGTGAAAACAATTAAGATTTAATTTAAATAGAGCAGTATTTTGTGCCACCTTTCACACCTGTATTTGTGAGATTTGGAACAAAGAGTATGTGGGCTAAAATGAAACAGTATTAAGCAATCACAGGCAGGTACTTGTCAAGAAAATTAATTTTTATTTTACATTTGTTGTGTCCAAATGCGAGGAATTGGTGGTGAAAATGATTCAAAATTTTCTTTTTAGACAAGTTTTTTTCGTTTTTTCCCATATTATAAAGAGATCTATGTCTCTGAATATAGTTTAGTGAAAATAAGGCTTTTGAAAACCAATATTCTACCAACGTTTGATACAAATAATTTATCTGTTACAACTTGACCACCATTAGCGAAGAAGTTCAAAGTAATAATTTATAATTATCAATTAATTCGTTTAAAAGTATTACTTTGATGTCAACACTAAATCCTTTCAGAAAATTCTGAATACATTTCTAAGAAATATGTATCTGTAACTTCTGAAGACATGGGGTAAAAAAATCTCTGAAGTTTTAAAAACGTCTTATTTACTTGCGTTAAAATGTTTAAGTGGGGTGAGTTATAAAGTCCGTGCATTATCCAGTTGAACGTAGAACGGTTGTAATAAGTGCGTCCGCAGGCGACTTTCTTTGAATCTTTGAGCACGCTCGGGTGGTACGTCCGCCGAGGCAGGCAAGCAGCATTGAAATCTATACCGTAATGATTGGTTTGATATTGAAGGGGTTGCTTGTTTTCCCAAAACACACTCAAAGGAAACGAACAAAGGAACTAGAGAGAGAGGGGAGTAGTTTGACTCTGGAAGAACGCTAAATCACTAAAACTATTCTCAACTGGAAAATTGCGGGGGATTGAAAGGAACACTCCTACTAATAAGGGAAGTTCATGGGTAATTAAAGGTCAGACTTTCTTTGTACGTGCCATCAAGATTCTCAAGTGAACTTCTGAAAAAATCTCATTCGTTAAAGTGAAACGGGATCTCTTGAAACCAATGGACTTAGAAGATTCTTAAGGTAGACTTATTTCCAAAAAAGGCATCTTCAAGTATTAAATTAATAATTTCAGTGGAGATTTTCAAATCTCAATCTTTCGGTTTAAGAAGTTTCTTTAGGCCTATTTTGTCCTAATAAAGTTTGAAGAAAATTAGTAATTTATTCAATGCGACCTTGTTTTTAATATATTTAACTCAAGTTTACATGTATAACGTCTACTCTAGTGGATGCTTCATTAAAAAATAATTTTCTTGCTTTTTAAGCGTAAGATCCATTGAAAAGTTTCCCAGCAATTTACTCAGCTATTCAAACCTTGATTTTCCGCTCTATTGCTTATTTTAAAGTCTTAGCACAGGCATGAAGCGTGGCTTGTTGCATGAAAACGTATTTTATTGATGACTTTTTTTCTAGTCTAATGGGAAAAAATGTGTGTAAACAGTACGTACAAACTTGGCTTTGCTATTGACGGTTGAAACCGTGCGTATACTAGACTCCCTTTGATAAAAAAAAAGCGTATAATGAAAATATGTTTACAAAATCTCCCCTATTTTCCACCCTTTCATTAACAGCGTAGGTTGAAGTGGTGTGAAGTGAAGTTAGGTTGGTTTTATATCGGATATGAATGCTTCTAGTAGCTTTGTTAGAGTAGAGCGAGGCTGGAGTTTGTTATTGAAAGCGAGACACTCTCAAGGGATAGGCCAACATCCAGGCTACAGCGTTATCAATGAAGAGGAGCCTTCTATCTTAATTAACCTTCAGAATAGGGTAGAGCACATCTTCTGATAGAACTCATTGGTCAATTAGGAAATGATTTTTTACTCTTTTAGGTGAAAAGAGTGGCGAATAATGGGTGGAAATGGGAAATCACTGAGCAAAATTGTATTTTTGGACACGTAAGCCTATATTTGCAATGTGCAATATTTCATATAGCCAATACATATTTGACTATCCTTCTGTTGAGTACAGTACAACATATATTTTGTTAAAAGTTAGAGAAAGTGCAACAACGTTTACAAACATCTTGTTTTAATTTTTGGAATGGTTCGCAAATTTCGATTTTTCTTCTTCAACGATGGGTTATATTAAATATACATTTTAGATTCCACATTTATGGTTATCAATTTTTAGAATTCGGTATTCATTTCCACGTCCTCTCAAAATATTATTATTTTAGTAATCACTTTATCCCAAAAAAACGATCCGTTCTTTTCATCAAATTTTCTCAAACATATTTTTACATTTTCTATTATAAAAATATATTTATAATACAATTACACTAAAGATTAATCGGAAGTTCATCGATGCACAGAAACTGATATAACACGACCTTCACATCTTATTGTATTTTTTTTTCATTTCGAGATATGCATACTATTTTAGCAGGTTATTTGCTAGGCAACCGAAACATATACAGAGAAACCGTAGATTAGCAATATAAGATAAATAGCTTCTAGATCATTATAAACTCACTCGCTACTCGCTACTCGCTATACACCCTACTCACTTCTCACTTCTCATGAGCGCATATTATCTTAAATTATTTTGGTTTGCTAGTCTAACTGCTAAATGCTAAATGCTAAAAAACAACAATGCCCAACAATGAAAGTGACTTTACAAGCCTAAATGCTAAAAAACAACAATGCCCAACAATGAAAGTGACTTGACAAGCGGTCGAAAGAAGCTGTGAGTGGCTGTCTTGTGTTAGCAGGCACCAACCAGCAGGTCCAAATATGTTACTACAATGCTACTCACTCACAACTCACTACTCACTACTCACTATTCACTACTCACTCATGTCATTCTCTCTTTCTCGCATTATCTCACTCTCTAATGCATTTAATTTGTGAACCTTCACAAGTCTAATCGGCAAAGTTTATTTTTTTAATCTAAATTTAATTTATAATTTAATTTGTCCAGCCTTCGTTCTGATCGTATTTTCCGAGAAACGGCAGAAACTAATTCCCGAGAAATTGTCTCCCCGGCTTTCTATGAAATGTCAAAGTGCGAATATGGCAGCAACGAGTGACGCAGCGACTTTCCGGCTCTCAGTGCGGAAATGTCAGCCTTTGTCCGATTCTCGTCTGCTAAAAATCGCTTCCAACCATAAATTTCCTTTGTGACAAACGTTACGAGGGAGTATTACGCATTTGACGTTTAGTAAATATCAATGCCTGCCTGAAGTCAGAAGAATATGTATGATTTGTTTTAATCTGGGCATAGTATCAGGGATGGATACGTATAAGATTATATCTAACAATTGAATTTGCCAAAGTAAATACATAATATTTTATGTGTATTGACTTCCAAATTTAAACCAAATCCAAAAGTATCGTAAATAATGTTGATCTATTAATCCAATGTGGATGCGAAAATTTTCCAGGTCCGAATGTTGATGGGAGTTATCACCTTCTTGTACTAATCAATCTTCGTGTAGCTTCGGGGCGAAATAATTCATAAGTGCAGAGCTGCCATCTTTCCTGTTTGGTCGAATAAAATAGTTCTTATTCTGAGCATCAACGATATCGCAGCAAAATACATCAAAGTATTATACTTCAGCAAATAATTAAATATTTCCTATAGGTCTTTATTTTTGCGCTTATTGCAGTTTTTCAAAGAATTAATCTTGTCATCGAAGGTTTTCAATTCTAGGTATTAATCAGACAAGACAAATGCCTCCAAATATGCAACATTTTATGTATTTAAAGGATATATTGTTTTATAAATTAAAATTTAGTTTTTTTATGTTGGATGTGAGCGTATCGTCAAAATTGCAATGGCAAATACTAACTCTAACATACAACCATTTTACTGGAATATGGTATAATTGTAATAATCTATATGTGAATACATTAATTACGTACTCAGTTACACATTTTGTAAAACCAACGAAAAAATCATCCTAACACAAGCTTAATCAACGTATACAGTGTCAATGCGGAAACAACGTTAACACTTAATCAACCGTCAACCGTACAAAGCTTACAATTGTAATCTACAATTTACAAAACAGTATTTATTTAATATTCAGAGAAAACAAAAGTGAGACTATCCAAACTAATTAATTATTTGTTTTTAATTAAGTCGAGTCTCTCTGTGAAAATGTTATTTGTATAGACGATAGGTTTAGGGGGAACTCCGCCTAGCTTACACAAAACACATGTTTTAAGTCGAGACGTTCACGGAGCCTCTACGAACTGTAGATGGGTATATAAACAAAAGACACACGACGACTCGCATTGTTTGGTCTGTAAACAGCGCACCATTTCATTTCCTGTGCCGCGCAGAGTCCCCGTATGCCTCAAAGTACTCGCAATTATAGAACATGGTTGAATTTGGCGTGTTGGCTTCCCGTACTCAGACAGTGTTGGGACGGATGAGGGACCACCAAGGGATTTTCTTAAAATATCGTGGGTATCAGGTTACTAGAAGGTGTGGGGACGTCGAGATTTCTACCAGGTTTGGTATGCACCGCGCGACGAGTCTTGCTTGGGCTTGATGAAGCAATGATGAGGGGGGGGGGGGCAACGGTGAGCGAGAGATGGGTGTGTGTGGTGTGAGCTCATCTTGTACAGCAAAACATGCGGTCAGTAAGATGAGTAACGCTAACGTCCTCTTTATCTAAACTGTGTGGCATGTGTGCAAGTAATATTTATACTAAATAAAATAAATAACAAATTGTATTTAGAGTCTACCCACTCAGTTATATAACTGATTTTCAGTGGAGGACAGTAAATCAAAGCGACTAAGCCTACCATGTAGGTCCCGACGCAATCGACGAGTGAGCGATAATAAACCAAAGATCGATATTTTTAATAGGAAATATAGCAATCAGTGGTATGGACAGTGCGAACACCCGCGGATCAACGCCAGAATCAACAAGGCCGATTCAGAACAACTTTGAATTTATTATGTGCCTCGTTGCTAGGACGGCTCCAAAGTCACCGTTTACAATCTCCTAAGACAAGAACTGATGGACTTAAGTCCAAATCAGAAGTTAAAATCTTCTGACTTTGACGGGAAACGAACCCTGGATCTTAAGCATTGGAAGCAGATACGCTAACCACAAGACCAACGAGCCACACAACCGGGATGTTTTGTTTTACAAGTACACATTTGACTGAGCTGATAAATTTTACGATTTTTTAAGTTAGGACAGTTAGTGAATAATTTCAGGTTAGTGAATCGTCCTCTATCTTAAATTTCACCAACATCCACGAAAGTGTTGGCTGAATGAAATAGGAACTTATAAAAACTCAAAAAAATTATAATTTATAAGCGAGACATAACATAACGATCAGCTATTAAATTAAAGTTACTGGTAACATCCTTTAAGGCTATTCGACCGCGTTTTTCTATTTTCCAAAATATGTACCAAGTCAAAATATAGTGAATGGCTTTGAAACCTGGCTATTTAGAAAATCAAAATATTTTTTTCAAATTTTTCTGATCCGGTACACGGCTAATATAGCCCCCTCAAAATAATTTCCAACTTCAATTCGCCAAGACACACCATTCAACGTAGGGTGTTGTGTCTTTGTGACATTAATTTTTAACTGTTTTTCTATGGACTGATTGAGAGAAAACAGATTTTTTAACAATTGTCTTTCCTGCGAATTTTTTTGTTTGGCGGTACAAATCGGTAAAAAAAACCGCCAAACGAAAAAATTCGCAAGAAAGACAGTTGTTAAAATAAATCTGTTTTCTCTCAGTCAGTCTATAGAAAAACAGTTGAAAATTAATGTCACAAAAACACAACACCCTACGTTGAATGGTGTGCCTTGGCGAATTGAAGCTGGAAATTATTTTGAGGTGGCTATATTGGCCGTGTACCGGATCAGAAAAATTTGAAAAAAATATTTTTGATTTTCTAAAATAGCCAGGTTTCAAAGCCATTTACTATATTTTGACTTGGTAGCATATTTTGGAAAATAGAAAAACGCGGTCGAATTGACGACTAGTGATTTACCCGCCCCCTGACGTCACGAAGCAACGTGGCGGAATGATGTGGGATAGATCCTCATTCAGCAAGATGACGCCTGCTGGACGGCGCAACACTTATCACGCTCTAAACTTTTATTCTATTCATAATTTGGAAAAAAAACCTTGGAATAATACGTAGTAAACATATAATTCCTTCTAAAAGTGATGATCTCGAATTTTTAGACACAGCCGTAAACTTGTTATATCGATGTACGTATTATACATGGAAAAAATATTAAAAATTATAAGTTTTGTCAAATTCTATTTGACAAATAACTTTCAATCGGATTTCAACAAGACCTCATTCAAAGTATGCATCTGACTCTTAAGACAAGAAATAAATTAACTTTCTAGATAGAAAGTGCACTGAACGAAAATTCACAGCATAGACTAATATGCAAGGTGTGTGTTTTCATAACAAATACGCACTTTTGATGTGCGGGTGAGCCGTGAAAAACTACACTCTGCATATTACTCTATGCTGTAAATTTTCGTTCAGTGCACTTTCTATCTAGAAAGTTGATTTATTTCTTTGTTAAATAGTCTGATGCATATTTAAAAAGATATCATGTCGAAATCCGAACAGTAGTTTTTGTCAATTGAAGATGAGAAAAGTTATAATCTTTGATATTTTTTTCATGTATAATACGTACATCGATATACCAAATTTACGGATGTATCTAAAAATTCGAGATAATCACTATGAGAAGAAATGATATGTTTGCTACATACTATTCTAAAGGTTTTGTCCAAATGTCGAATGAAAACAAAGTTAGAGCGTGATAAGTGTTGCGCCGTTCAGCAGGCGTCAACTTGCGAAATGAGGATTTATCCCACCTTCTCGTCACGTGACTTAGCGCTCCGCCCATCACCAGTCGTCAATAGCCTTAATGAATAAATTATAGTCAATATTTTTTTTTTAAACACACCTCCTATAACCAATGTATAAGGGTAAATATCCTACAATAATATTGCACTTTACATAATATTTTTTACAAAGAACTATTTTCCTTAATGCGGATGCATTGTAGATAAACGTGAGTAGAAAACCCCTTTTAAAAACTTCGCTGTTTCGCAATTAATGATACATGTACAAAATCAAAGCACCTAAATTTTCCTCCACACATGGGACTCGATTCCTAGTTTTTTTATTACGGGGATTGTATGTGAGACCCAACAAAAGCCAATGTATAGCTGTAGACGATATTGGTACTCATATATTTTCAATCAACAAGCACGGGAATATCCAAAATGGAGGTCGAAGTACCTTAATCAACAGATCGTTGAAAATGGAAACACAACTCTCATCCAGCGTTGATCTATTTTGGTGGAGGTGCCGGAATAAAAATGTTCTCTTTTTTTGTACTAATGCTATAGCATCTCTGTTCGACGGACCCATCATTAAAAACATTATGTATCTTCCTCATTCAATGACAATGTCAATTAAAAATTACAATAAAAACAGTGATGAATTAAAAGAGATGTAGTAAAAGTGTGCATAATCTTTGCCGAGGGATTTGATAGTGTGATTCTTTAACGGATATAGTTTGATAGTTTAACGGTTAATTGACTGAGTCATTCCTAGCAGGACCATGAGACACGAAAGCATACACGCCAGCTATGGGCGTGGGTCTTTTAACCGGAAACGTTTCTGCTCACAGATTTTAAGAAGAGGAAAATGTGTGAATACTTTGTAAAATCTCGTATTTATTTAGTGACGAGAGTCGCAAAGACAAAATATGGAAGTAACCTAAGATTTCGCCGGAAGTAGACATCTGTCTGTTCAAGGTCTCAAGCAAATCTTTTTATCTCACCATTGAGAAATTATTGGAAATACATATTTAACAGCCGCAAATAGTAGGAAGTACGAACGACTGGCATCCAAAAAAAACAAGTCCCCTATTTTGTAATGAGTAATTTGACTGGTACCTTCTATATTGTCACGAAAAATCAAATTTTATGATATAAAGACCATGAGAAAATGTAAGTGTTAATGTGGAATAACTTTTCAAATACGCCTACTTTCATACATTCATTAGCAATGAAAATCATAAACACTATATATTCTATATATGGGTCAATCTTTAATATATATATTTTAAGATTATATACCAAAAATAGTTAAATGTACTTAGTTGAATCAAAATTTTTGAAATATGCCAATTCACTTTTTGGTAAAAAAAATTTGTTCTACATAACATTTTGTTAAGGTAATATATATCCAGTAGATAGGCCTGCTTATAGCTTTGCTCCAGTTATTATATCTTCGATTTACAATTTATGCATATGCCCTGACCTAGTATACATCAAAATAAATGTCAAGATTCATATGCAATATTTCCCGTGGCAAAAATATAGCAGTTTGAAAACTATCGACATAAAATGTGTAAGATAGAGCAAAGCATCTAGCACATGTGATTGCATATGAAAACCCATCTTATACTTTGATTCAGTTCCATGTTTCTGCAAGATGCATGTGCACCATGTCTGATGAAACCACCAGATTCGTATCAGCATGAGAAATAGCTTCCGTACTGGTACCAAAGATTACGAAAAAACCTGTTGCGTATAACACAGCGAGAAATAGAATATTGTACATGCGATGTAACAGCTGTCTGAAAGTATTAACTTTTTACACCATGTTTTCTCGAAAGAATTGAAGTTTGGAGATGATTACTACTAGATTGAAGAAAGAATGGGAGTATTTCGTTGCTGAGTACAATTTCGAAATGTTATGTTTGCCATTTTGAAAGCTCAGTTTACCCCACATTACATTTATGATTTATATTTAAGGCATTATATTATTTAAACCGATAAAGGTAGCTAAACGTTGCACGCGAGATACTAATTCAGGAGATCGTCGGATCAATGCCGATCTCAAGCAATCCTGACAAAAATAAAATCTTTTTTTAAATTAATTTTATTTATATCTATAAATCTGGGATTACAACTATTTCCTCACATCCTGGCTATAAACATATAGTTTAGTCACATATAGGCAAGGGGTTCCGTCTTCTTTCCTGTATAGGTTTCTTACTGATATTTATTTATGTAAATGTCTATCTTATAGATACTTATTATACCCTCCACTCCTAAAAGTGATATACAAATATCTTACAAAAACGAAACTTTAAAACCAAAATTTCTAGATTGTAACTGCAGCAAACTACGAGAGTATTACAATTGGAAGATTATCTAATTGATCTGCAGAAAGTAGAAGAAAAAAAACAATTAAAATAACCTCTACCGTCTACCTCCATGCCCACTGACCCTGAAGGTACCAACAGCATTCTGCATCATCCTTGTTGAAGGGTATTGTCAACAAAAGAGCACATTGTTTAAATAAATAAATTGTATTTAGAGTATACCCACTCAGTTATATAACTGATTTTCAGTGGGGGACAGTAAATCAAAGCGACCAACCCAACCCTGTAGGCCCTGATGCAATCGACGAGTGAACGATAACCAACCAAAGATCGATATTTTAATTTTTTTAATAGGAAATATAGCAATAAGTGGTATGGACAGTGCGAACACCCGCGAATCAACGCCAGAATCAACAAGGCCGATTTGACAACTTTGAATTTATTATGTGCTTCGTTGCTAGGACGGCTCCAAAGTCACCGTTTACAAACTCCTAAGACAAGAACTGATGGACTTAAGTCCAAATAAGAAGATAAAAAACTTCTGACTTTGACGGGAATCGAACCCTGGACCTTCTGCATTGGAAGCAGATACGCTAACAACAAGACCAACGAGCCACACAATTGACTCTTATCGTGAGACGTGATAGATACACTGACATACGGACAGTAAAGTGATGCTATATGTAGGAGAGCCTCGCAACGGTACCAGGACACTTGGTCGAATATCTTTGGTCGGAAGACATTTCAACTAAAACGTCAACGTCTGGTCCATCATTTTGTCCTAGTAATTTTTGTCTATACGTGTACTGGGTCTTATTTAATGAGGAAGTGGTGCCTGACGAAGAAGAAATTTAAATAATCGTACCACATTGGTTTTAGATTGATTGATTGATTTGATAACAATATTATGTGTTTATGTAAACAATTATGTTTTTTGCAGAAGGTAAAAATAAAGTCTTTCATTTTATTACATATATATATTTGAATTTTTTATTAACCTATTCTAAAATTATGTTTTTTAAGTAAGCATTTAAAGTGAACAAATAAAATAAAATTAGTTTCATTAATTCGCACGCATAGTTTTTATTTTCATTATCTGTTCTAAAACTAGGAAGCTTCGCAAACGCTTTTTCAGGCGCGTTGTTGGATAAGCGTAATTGGTGCATTGAGCTGCCATATGATCTGCAGATTTTCTGTTGTTCTGTGAAAAAATCATTACTTAGTCAAAGATTTTTTTTAAATAGTAATTTAAAAAAGAAAAAAAAGAAAAATTGTTATTTTAATGAGAAATATTTTTTCAATTGTGCTCAAATTTCACACGAATATATTAATTCATAAAATTAAGGTTCTGTGAAAAAATCATTACAATCGGACAAAGCATGTAGGTTTTATAAGTCGAAGAATTAAAAAAAAACGTAAAATTGAGATTTTCATGAGAAATAATTTTTCGATAACGCTCAAAAACGTGGCAGTTCTAAGTTCAAAGATTTCGAAGTCCTCCAGAAAAGTTCATCGCAATTGGAGTATCGGTTTAGCCGGAATCGTGTTACAAACACACAAAAATACTTACGGAAAAAAATCCGGATTTTTTTCTCCGGTGTAGTAGAATGGAATCTTCGCTTCGCTCGCTACTCTCATCCAATTATGCATTGGTGTAAAAATAACTAGGAAAACGCTTAAGTCCCGCCGCGTTGTTGGATGAGCGTAATTGGTGCATTGAGCTGCCATGTGTTATGCGAATTTTCTGTTGTTCTGTGGCAAAATCATTACTTACTTTGAAATTTTTTTTAAATTAAATTAAAATAAATTAAAAATTAACTGAATTTTTTTAATTTTTTTTAATTAATCGTAATTGTTAAAATAATCGTAAAATTGCGATTTTCATAAGAAATAATTTCTCGATTGCGCTCAAATTTTACACTAATATATTAATTCATAAAATAAAGGTTCTGCGAAAAAATGATTACGATCGGATAAAGCATGTAGGTGTTATAAGTCAAAGAGTTGTTTTAAAAAAAGAAAAAACCTGTAAAATTTCGATTTTATGATAAATATTTTTTCAATTACGCTCAAATTTCACAAAAATATCTAAATTCATAAAATAAAGGTTCTGTGCAAAAATCATTAAAATCGGATAAAACATGTAGGTGTTATAAGTCGAAGAAATTTTTTTAAAATTGAAAAAAATTGTAAAATTGCGATTTTCATGAGAAAAAATTTTCCGATTGCGCTCAAAAACGTGGCAGTTCTAAGTTCAGAGATTTCGAAGGCCTCCATAAAATTTCATCGCAATCGGATTATCGGTTTAGCCGGAATCGTGTGGACAAACAGACAAAAATACAAAAAAAAAAGAAAAAAAAAAAACATTCCGGATTTTTTTCTCCAGTGTAGTGAAATGGAATCTTCGCTTCGCTCGCTACGCTCGCTACGCTCATCCAAAAATATAGACCTTGTTTGTTTTTAATAGCTCAGACCAAGTGTTGTCTCTTAGAAGACCAATATAACTTAATGATTATGTACCAATAATGTCCGTAGACAAAGAGTCTGTGCACCATATACGTAAATTTGCTAAATGACCAAATTTGTTTATAATACATTAACAGCAACAATAACAATACCATTATCGTGGTAAAGTAATAGATACGCCACAAAAAAACATCAGTTGCTACTTCGTTCCCTCAGTTCTCGAGTTGCGTTAGTATTTATCACACAAAGATGATTAACAGATTACCGCTCATCCTGTTACGTTGAGATGGAGTGTTAACCGAGTTAGATCAACATGCTTTTCACAGCAACATAATCAGAATGCAAATAGAGCTTGTCACCACTGACATTCACTGCACAATCCCCATACACGTTGCAACAATGTCACATTAATTATACAAACACAGAGATTTAATTAAATATGAGAATAGGATTTCCTTCATTTTCTTGACAAAGGGCGTTACGAGCTCAAGTGCAAATTGCTAAGAGAAGAAGGTCAACATTTGAGATAAAGGTTCAATTACCATTAGCTAAGGAGTAACTGCAAACACTTGTCGACGACGTGAGGACTAACATCACTTACAAGATTTCCACATACTTGGCAGAAACACCTCAAGCTTGCAGTAAAATGTTGACGACTCTCAAATAGGCGGTATTTCCGTTCTCTCTCCAAGCAACCAAGCATATTAATTTGATTACATTATCAACGATAGGGAAATTCTCTTATATAAATATAATTATTATTGTTAGTATCTTTATCATTATTATTTTTATTCAGTTAAACTTAATTTTGTTTAAAAATGGTTCGCAATTATAAGTTGGCAACACTGAGCATTCCAAGTTCCACCCCACCCCAACCCACATCCACACCCACATTGCCAGACAACACTTCAAACTTTATCGACATTTTAATGACGTTACCGGACGTAGTAAACGACCCTTCTCTCTCTCCACCCCTGTCGCCTACCATTCATCCTTCGACTGGGAGTGTTCTAAAAACACGTTTGGCGGGACATCCAAGGTCTCTCTCAGTGGTGCATCTGAACGCTTCGTCACTGATGGCCCACTGCCTGGAGCTAGAGGCTATTGTCAACGAAAATAATGTGCATGTTATTCTCGTAAGCGAGTCCTGGTTAAACCGTCACTTTCTTCTAGTCTAGTCAAATTAGATGGATACCGCCTAATACGAAACGACCGCACTAAGCGGCGAGGTGGTGGCGTATGTGCCTATGTCCGTTCCGACATTAGATGTAAAATATTAAGTCAGTCACCAAGCGAATATAACGCTAGGCCCGAATACATTATCTTTGAAATTAAATTAAGAAACCAAACAGTGCTTATTTCACTCGTATATCGCCCACCCAAAATCGGCTTTTTATCTGAATTTGAAACAGCCCTATTAAATTATATTGCACATTATGAACACATAATCGTGATGGGAGACTTCAACACAAATTTGCAGTTAGTCAATCACACCGATACAAAACAATTAAAAACTATATTCGAATCCTGTAATTTAACTGTACTCCCCCTAGAGCCAACACACCATACTTCAACCTCTCACACATGGATTGATATTATGATGACATCTAATCAGGACAAAGTGTTAAATCACGGCCAACTCTCAATCCCTGGAATTTCCGCACACGATTTAATTTATCTTCAATACTCAATCCGAACTCCAAAGCATAAACCAAAATTAATTTCTCGTCGAGCCTTGAAATTTATCGACACTGACAAATTTAAATTAGACTCTATATCTTTGCCCTGGGATGATATACTGACTGCAACTACTATTGACGATAAACTATCCGTGTTCAACACTCTGTTGTTACAACTTTACGACAAACACGCCCCTCTTAAAGTGGTTAGGGTAAGTAAGCCTCCGTCACCTTGGCTAAACGCAGAAATAAAAGACCTTATGTCTAGACGTGACGCTGCTTACAATAGATACAAACGTAACCCTACTGACGACAACAAAGAGACATATAGGACATTAAGAAACAAGACAAACCAGACAATTAGAACAGAAAAAAAGAGACACACTTATAAGTTATTGGACCCTAAAACACCTATTAAAAAAATGTGGCAAAGTCTGTCACAAATGGGCATTGGTAAACAAAAAGATGAAGAAGCTCCACTTGACATACCATTAGATACAATTAATACCCATTTCACTACACTACCCTTTAATTTTGATCCTTCAATAAAACATTCACATATAAAAGACATCGAAGACAACCAAGCTAAGCCAACCTACGACCCATTTCACTTTAAACATGTTACCCCAAGAATGGCCTTGCACGCCATAAAACGAATAAAATCAAATGCTCAAGGAATAGATCAAATACCGATTAAACTTATTCAATTCATGATTAATCTCTCCCCCATCCTAATCGAGCCAATATTACACATATTTAATTTTTCTCTTACATATAACGCCTACCCTAATATGTGGAAACAAGCCTTTGTCCGCCCTCTGCCTAAAAAGACAAATCCTTCTACACCCAATGATTATCGCCCAATTAGCATTCTACCCGCCCTGTCTAAAGCCCTGGAATATATTGTCCACTGTCAAATATCAGATTTTCTGAAATTAAATCAAATTCTAGACGAGCACCAATCTGGGTTCCGATGTAATCACAGTACATCCACAGCACTCATTAAAGTAACTGATGACGTAAGAACTCACATGGACAGTAGACAACTTACCATACTGACACTACTTGACTTTAGCAAAGCTTTTGACTCCGTTGACATAGACATTCTTATAAGCAAACTTCAATCTATAAATTTTTCTCCTTCCACACTACAATGGATGAATTCGTATCTCCGGGCAGGCAACAGTGCATTATCTCAGGTGACAATCAATCGAATTGGTTACCAGTGACGGCAGGTGTGCCGCAAGGAAGTGTTTTAGGACCTTTGTTATTCTCATTGTACATTAACGACATTTCAAATTCACTCATTTATTGCTATCACCACCTATACGCAGACGATCTGCAAATTTATATACATGTCTCTCCCTCACTAATTAATCAAGCAATTGAAATGATAAACAAAGACCTGCAATCTCTTGCTTTTTGGGCAACTAAAAACGTTTTGCAAATAAACCCCAATAAGTCACAAATCATTATTTTAGGCTACCACAAACTTTTAGCAAAATTAGACCACTCGACAATCGACAGTTTCATTAAACGTACAACAATACCCTTTCAACAACAAGTCAGAAACCTAGGACTTATTATGACTAATGACCTGACTTGGACGGAACATGTCAAACACGTTTGTAAAAAAACGTATGCTGCACTACACTCATTAAACAGACTAAAAAACTTCTTTCCGACTAAACTAAAAAACAATGCTTGTACAATCTCTTATTATTCCCCATTTCGATTACTGCGACGTTGTTTACAATGACTTGACCGAGGACCTGGCTATTCGTCTCCAAAGGGCACAAAATTCCTGTGTACGATTTATATTAGGAATAAGAAAATCTGACCATATAACCCCGGGTTTTAAGACGCTTGGTTGGGCTAGATTAAAGGATCGTAGAAACCTTCACTCCGTATGCCTAGTTCACAAACTACTTTCAACATCGTCACCGTCTTATCTCGCCTCTAACTTTCAATTTCTTCACTCAAACCACATGTTTAATACCAGGTCTAGATCCGGTACACAACTCTCATTTCCCATACACAGAACTAATCTCCTTGACCACTCATTCAAAATCCACGCTATTCGAACTTGGAATGCTCTTCCGTCTGAAATCAGAGACAAATATATAAATAACTTCTATGCTTTTAAAAGTGCCACTACTTCCTATTATTCAAATTCTTAACTGTACAAACAATAAGTAATATCAAAACACCCAAACAACCCAAATAATGAAAATAAATTACATATTAATTTGCTCGGTTACCTGTGTTACTCTATTAACTTTACGAGGACGCCTTCTTTGTTACTGTAATGAAACTGTATGAAAGCGATGGATGAATGCGGAGAATGAAATGATAGCTAAATTGTGTTTATTGTTTATCATAATTTCAAATGTTTATGTTTTCAGTTAATTATGTGTAATTTTCATCAGGCCAATTACTTTGTGTTCAAATTATCTATAATTTTCATTAGGCCTTCATTATCATTTTGTATTATTATTAGTAGTAGTATTAGGTTGGATGGAAGATAAGGCTTCACTAGCCTTAATCCCGCCTTAAAATAAAGACCTTTATCTATCTATCTATCTATCTCCTTCCTTCTCCACACCATCGCATAACAACTTCAAACAAGTTCTCATCAAACGCTTTGGCAAATTAAAGCCAACGTCGAACACACTCTTACTCTTCAGAATCTAGAGGATGATATAACCAGAAACATCAATTAAAGTTCATCGTCGAATTAAGTTCAACTTTCGTATTTCGTTTGACTACTTATTGAAGACGGGTGAAATGATTTAAACCTTACTATTCAAGTTATGAGAAAATGTTAAGTTTAAATTGGTTTATATCTACCTAAACCTTAACCAATTTTTACACGTTCTGTTAAAGTTAGTGTATTTGATACTGAAGGTGAAAGTCGTGGACAACCGCACTACTGTAATAATATTATTTTTTCGTATTGATTTAAAATCTGTTTTGGGTGTAAGAACAATAATTTTTTTCAAAATTATTATTATTATTATTTGTATATATTTAACGTCTATCCTATTCAGTTAAAAAAACTGTTTACAAAGGAGGACAACTAAATAAATCTTCTTACATAGATGCAGACAGCAATGAAATAACAGTTTAGTAAATATTTGAAATACTAATATAACTACAACAATGTATTAAAACACAATGATTTTGGTAACAAATTCAAAAAGGATATTAAACTCAATTAATTATTATTAATGCATGATTGAACCTCGCCATTTTGTTGTAATAACTTATTTATTTTTAACTTACAGCAAAGTAAACGATAATTAATTTCCTCCAAACACACAAGTTGGTGTGGCCTTCTTCAGGTGACATTCTAGCTAAGTACTTCGGAATCGGATTGTCGAATGGTATCCTATAGCAAGCACATGCTTTTTTTTTTTTAGAAAGACGTTGAAAAAAAAACCAGTAGAAATTGCATATTTATATGTATCAGTAAAAACTACAACCACGATGCCGCAATACCTCTCTAGTGCTCAAACTTGGTTGCCTCATGTTTACTTAGCTGAGAGACTTCTATTCACGACTATGGTTGTCACTACCACTGCTTGAGTGGTATTTGAGATGTGAACACTGGCTGAAGCAGATTAAGAAGAAGAGAGTCGCGCTCTGCTCTGTGGGTGGCAGCTACCGACGCCTGGCGTCCTCAGGGGTGCACAATCAGGTGATAATAATGAGCAATTTTCCTCTCGGGAGTGAATTTCACTGTTCTCGGTACTTTCAGGATTTTATCACATGAAGGAAATCCGCATGTACTCCGGTCTGCTTAGTTCTGCCATGGATGTTATTGACTTCAGAGCAGGCTTTTATATCCGATACTTATCTGACACTCTAACCTCTTTTTTCTCTTTTCTCTCTCGTATTTTACCTCTTCATTTGCTACTGAAACCAATATCCTTGACTATCATTTTCAGATACTCCAATCGCTTCTATTTGACCCTTTCACTTTCCCCTCGCCACGATCTCCAAGCGCCTCAGAAAACGGGCCTATACTCTTATCTCCCCCTTTTCCACGTAAAGTGTTTTTGAAGTACATCAATGAAAATACACGTCGAAAAGGTGCTGAATTTATTCATAATTGTGGATTATAGACCAGCATAATGGTAGCCATTAATTATTGATCGATATTCATCAGTGGTCATGAGTATTTATCAAATTCAATTGTGAAATTGATTAGATTTAAAAAAAATATTAGTTTCAATAGGGGCACCAACCAAGTTATGGAAATTTCGTGAAAAATAAATATATTTACAATCAGTAAAATGGTGCAAATTAACGACATAACTTTAAAGAACTAAATTTTAAAATTATGAAAATAATTTAAGCATTATTCAATTGAATGCTCTTCGTTTCTTACAGCTTCGTTGTATTATTGTGAGATGTGAAATTCGTCCTCGCGGAAAAAAACGTCTTCGAGATGAAAACGCACACCCACATGCATATAATATCTTCAGGGGAATCCCTTACATTAAAGTAGTTCCTTTGAGAGTGACGTCGGCGTGAGACCGCGACAGAACATAATACCAGACTAACAGCTAAGCTACCATACTCGAGCTGTCGTGTTAGCACAAGAAACAATAACAAGAGGGTTAGCCTTGGGGGACAGGGGGGAGGGGGGAGGTCTCAGGGGGTGGACGCAGAAGACAAAACACGGTCGCCGGCCGAGGTGCATGACGGGGGAAGATGATGAACACGACTGCGAAACGGAGGTAAAACAGAATGGACAAGGAAGGGGATGGTAAAGTTAGTTAAGAAAAGAAGTAGGGGGTCGTGCGTTCCGACGCAATAATATTCCGTCAGCAGAATTTGTCAGCTTTCTCTCAAGCCGTGTTCTGACCAAGACAGACGACTTGTGAGATTACATTAGAAATTCTAAACGCCTAATGTTGTTGAGTGGGAGTTTGTAAAAACAAGAGATAGCGTAGACGACTCAGTCGCAATATTGTCTTGGGAAGGTATAAGAAGGAGCGACTCACTCAATAAGGGGATGTTAATGTTATGGGGGCACAAAAACCCACCCCTCCCTTAGCCCTACTTACTGTCGACCGTTATTGCCTTAACTTTATCGAGTTTCGGATATGGCGGCGTTTTGTGATATTAGCTAGCTAATTTAATGATAACATTTTAAGAAGATCCCTCACTTAAATCAGGCATGAGTTATTTAAGTGCTACTATATTCCTGGCAAGTTGAAATGAAATCTAATTTTGTTATTAACATTTCAGCATCGTAGAGTTTTGTTTTACACTTTATTGAAATGCGATAAGCAGGAAACACTTTGGTGCTTTGAGCATGATTACATTTTTAAACGAGAATATAAAACACTGCTCTACATGAAACAACGATTTCTTTACCAAAACATATGTGGCAGGCGCCATGAAAGCACACCACAGGACAATTTGGCAATACTATAGGACAAGACCCGCTTTAATATTTATTAAACTTACATTAAGCATTACATTATTACATAAATTATTTCATTCATCAATTTGTATATTAAACTACGAGAGTGCTGGAAATTGTTATCATTGTTATTATAATGTTATTTTAAGTTTCCACTTTTAGCTTGATAATTATTGGATCAATAAAGGTCATAAAATAAACAATAAACTATCTATATAGTAAAAAAAATATATACTGTACAATATGTCTTCTTTTTACCGTTACTCAGCAAACTTAATCTCATCTCCATTAATGAGACTTCATCGTACAAACTTATAAAGTTAGGTTTAGTTTAAATCTACTAAAAGCAAATAGTAGCCACTAAAGGTTCCCTTAATTCGGGATGGGTGAGAATCTTATCTTGTTCACTGATCTGCTGATTTTGCTGACTGTGATTTGCGTGGGCGACGGCTCGATATCCTCCACTACAGGTCGTCAATGCAAATGTTACTGTATGGGTCCTCTTCAACAGTCCTTGGACATTATATTAACAACTATACCCTTCAGCTTCAGACAAATACCTAGTTATAGGCACCGAAAGAGGGACAATAAAGATAATTGCCCAAGGCATTTTTACTATAATTAATAAAAAAATTACCGACTTTATGATAATTTCATAAAAAGTAAACGCAGAAGAAAATCGTTCTGCTAACTAAAGCATTTATGTAAACATCTACCAACCTGTAGTGAAGAAATTATCTTTTCCGTCTCCGTTATCAAGAAAATGATCGAGATAATAATTTTTGTAAGTCCTATTCAGAACTCTCAATTCTGTTCAAAACACAATAGCGTACTTTCATTAAAGAGGTTATAGAGTATAGTAGACAGTTGTTAAACGAGGGAGCGGAGCGACCGAGTGTTCTCCATTCAACTCGAACGGCTCTCATTCTGTGATTCTGTCTGTCTGTCTGTACGTCGAAAATCAGCCGAACCGCTGAACAGATTGGGCTGAAATTTTAAACAGACATCCGGTACGAGTTTACTGAGAACTGCTAACAAAATCAGCTAGATCCATTGCGATTTAATCCCAAAATAAATAAAAATGTGATTTTTTAAATATCGATAGCATTTGTTTAGTAGCAGCTAGCGAGACGATTACTTCGTGGCTTGCATGGCCTATTGGTAAGCATTAAGCCTACCGCACGGAGGGTTGGGGTTCGATACCCGTTCGCTCTAACTTTTTTATATTTTTACACATACATATAATTTTTGAGGGGTGTTAAATGGGAAATAAAAATTCGGTGATTTTGTTTAATCGTGGAAATTTGTTAATGTTTCACGCTGATACGTTTTGAACATGATTCGCATTTTAAATGTTCAATTTAAATAACTAGGGAAACGCCAAAGTCGTTGTTAAACGAGTGAGTGAGCCATGTGTTGAGTACCCGGTATCATTCCTCATACTGGGCTAGATCCAGCCTTAGGTATAGAGGAGGAAAGGAGATGTTCCCGGGTACTCAACACTTGGCTCACTCACTCACTCGTTTAACAACGACTTTGGCGTTTCCCTAGTAATTAAACGAGGGAGCGGAGCGACCGAGTGTCTCCATTCAACTCGAACGGTTCTCATTCTGTGATTCTGTCTGTCTGTCTGTCTGTACGTCGAAAATCAGCCGAACCGCTGAACAGATTGGGCTGAAATTTTAAACAGACATCCGGTACGAAATAATTGAGAACTGCTAACAAAATCAACTAGATCCATTGCGATTTAATCCTACAATAAATAAAAATGTGATTTTAAAATATCGATAGCATTTGTTTAGTAGCAGCTATCGGGACCACATCTACGTGGCTTGCATGGCCTATTGGTAAGCATTTAGCCTACCACACGGAGGGTTGAGGTTCGATACACGTTAGCTCGAACTTTTTTTATATTTTTACACCCACATATTATTTTTGAGGGGTGTTAAATGGGAAATAAAACTTAGGTGATTTTGTTTTTTCTTGAAAATTTTGTTAATGTTTCACGCTAATACGTTTTGAAAACGATTCACATTTCAAATGTTCAATTTGTATATCTAGGGAAACGCCAAAGTCGTTGTTAAACGAGTGAGTGAGCCATGTGTTGAGTACCCGGTATCATTCCTCATACTGGGCTAGATCCTTAGGTATAGGGGATGAAAGGGGATGTTCCCGGGTACTCAACACTTGGCTAACTCACTCACTCGTTTAACAAATGTTTCACGCTAATACGTTTTGAACACGATTCGCATTTCAAATGTTCAACTTATATAACTAGGGAAACGCCTAAATCGTTGTTAAACGAGTAAGTGAGCCATGTGTTGAGCACCCGGTATCATTCCTCATACTGGGCTAGATCCTTACCTTAGGTATAGGGGAGGAAAGGGGATGTTCCCGGGTACTCAACACTTGTCTCACTCACTCACTCGTTTAACAACGACTTTGGCGTTTCCCTAGTTAAACGAGGGAGCGGAGCGACTGAGTGTCTCCATTCAACTCAAACGGCTCTCATTCTGTGATTCTGTCTGTCTGTCTGTCTGTCTGTACGTCGAAAATCAGCCGAACCGCTGAACAGATTGCGCTGAAATTTTAAACAGACATCCGGTACAAGTTTACTGAGAACTGTTAACAAAATCAGCTTGATCCATTGCGATTTAAGCCTACAATAAATAAAAATGTGATTTTTAATAATATCAATGGCATTTGTTTCGTAGCAGTCAGCGGGACGAAGTTGACGTGGCCTGCATGGCCTAGTGGTAACCATTTAGCCTACCGCACGGATGCATGGGGTTCGATACCCGTCAGTTCTAACTTTTTTATATTTTTATACCCACATCTTATTTTTGAGGGGTGTTCAATGGGAAATAAAAATTAGGTGATTTTGTTTTAATGTTTCACGCTAATACGTTTTGAATACGATTCGCATTTTGAATGTTCAATTTAAATAATTATTGTGGCAAGCAGAGTGAGTTCCTGTCAGGTGACCAGACGGTCCGGTTTTAGAAGTCAAAACACTTGGCTAACTCACTCGTTTAACAACGACTTTGGCGTTTCCCTAGTTAGAAATTAAATTTTAGATGTTACTGTGGTATATGAAGTAGTGTTTGCCGCAAACAGATTCGTACCAACCTGCAAACAAATTAAGGTGCGTGTTTAAATGTGCGTAGTCATTTATGTAAACGTTCGAGTCTGTATGTGAATTTGCAAATAGGCGTGAAAACAGAGAACGATAAAAGTGGACTACACTGTTATTGTTCATGAAACGTAATGTAATGATGAATTTTAATTTGTCCCCTAGACCTTGAAAGATCAAAACGCATGAAATTCAACCCTTGAAAAGAGCTTCTTCATGTCGCTCATTGAACCGTCTAAATGAAGTTTCAGGTAATTGAGGCTCTTTTATAACCAACACGTAAGTTAAGTAAAGTACGAAATTTAGCCTTTTTGATTTTTGATTGATTTGAAACTAAATCGGTAAAAGTAATTTTTGGAAAACGCTTCAGATTGCAATTATTTCTAAAAATAATATTTTCACAAATCTATTTAGATTAGCATGTATTAATTTGAAGTGTTCCTATATTATTATCATCATTACGCATTAGAATTGCAAGAAACACCCCACAATTTTGTGGTTTCATGGGGAAAATTTATTTAAAAAAGGCAAAGTTTTCAAAAATAAATGACAAATACTAGTAATGTGTATAAGATTGTACAACACACACATCTACACAGAATATGTGCATAAGAACAATAGTTCTCAGTAGTTGACATTATCATCTTTGTTATTATTAAAATTATAAAAATTAAAGTAACTGATATCGGTAGCAAGAGTTCAGCGCTGCATACGAGGCACTGATTCGCGTTGTAGCAGTTTGAATTCTAGCTGCCAGACAATCTTGCTGAAGTTTTAGTAGAAGTTTTCTTGCTGCTGAAGGCTCGTCTGCTGCCATTCCCTTAAACTGTCCTCACACCCTATGCTTTTAGTTAAGTCACTTCAAGAGGGACAATTACGATGTATGTTGGCAGGTTTTAGCGATTAATATTGTTTAATAAATAAACACATCAATTGGTACTTACTCTATCCAATCATAAAACATATTTTCAGAAAGGGGTCATTTATTGAAAGCGGATCGGGGCAATCCTGACAGCATTGACACCATGTCATTTCATTTATTTATTCCACAAAAATACTCTCAAAATAATATCAAAAGGATGTTAGTTCAAAATTGACAACAATGACAAACCAGAGATTAATATTTGATTTAAAAAAATAGCGACCAACTGGCTGGGCACGATTGAACCTTGATCGACTCCATAATCAAGGTCGGAACAAATTTGTACAATGTATGATGTGCTTCGTTGCTATAGGACGGCTCCTAATGATGGATTTACAATTAATAATTAGTTAGATAAACTAATTCAGAAATTGCATAATAAATTTGTGTAACCGCGGGGTAACAAGAATATGTGGAGAGTATTCCTCTTTTCTGCTTGATTTAGCTAGGTGATGTCACAGATTCCATTTTCTTATAGTTCCCTCATATTTCGTTCAAAAATCATAAATCATTTCCTCATCGTCCCCTTAAGATACGATGCATAAATATTCGACGTTTAGTTCAATAAAAAAACGTCAAGTACACGCTGTATGATTGTAAAGACTTCGGGTGACAGAAAGAAAGGGGAAATTGTGAAACGAAATACATTATTTCACACTTTCTCGGATCGGATATGGCATAAATCGTGCGACATTGCCTTCTGGAAATTTGCAATGGATTGCGACAGGATTGACAAATTGTATTCGAATTTCGTTATATTCGTTTTTAATCGATGAGACTTTCACGTGGAGACCTCAATCTGCTACCCCCCCCCCCCCCCTTTCACACCGCCAGTCAACCTGACAACTTCTTTGAGAAATTGCCAAAAGATGAGATGAAAAGCAGGGAAAGCTGTGACAGGGCGCGGTGAGAGAAATACTAGAAGTATTCCAAAGAAGAGATGATGGTTCGGAAATTTGTCAGTCACTGACTGTTGAATCAATCACATTCGCTTCCGCTTCCGTTTCATTTTTGATTTCAATTCGAAAAGAACATACCACAAAACGGAATGGAGCAATTTTCTTAAATTCCATTTGTGACGTGGAATGTGAAAAGGGTTAAACAAGTTGTTCTCCAGAGAAAGGCCACACGTAAAAAGTGGAGTTTTACTTTACAACTACAATGTGAATGTATGTATAATTATTTAGTATATTACTAGTTAGCATTAGCAATGTGATAGAAACAACAAAATATTAGGGTTAGTCACAAGCGGCATGCTATGTTGCTTGTTTTTATTTTAAGTTATTTTTTAATTTAAATTCAAATTAAATTAAAATGTAATATGTAAAATTTACAATTATAATAAAACCATTTTTTCCCTATTATAATTGTTTGTTAAAAATCGTAGGTGGGTAACATGTCGAAAAGTCAAAATCATAGCTAACATTGTTTTTTGTATTTTTACTATTACATTTAAATGGAACAAACAAATTTTGTTTGTTAAAAATCGTTGGTGGGTAACATGTCGAGAGGTCAAAATCATAGCTAACAATTTTGCATTGTTTTATTTTACAATACTTATCGAGCTTACTTTTAAATAAATATTTAATAAGCGAAACAGACTCATTTTCGATTTTATAGATTTTTTCGGCTAAAATTGTTAACCCCGTCTCCTTTTCACAGTTCTCATCAGCATAATAGCATAGTATGTTTAGACTATACATTATTTGCTATTAGCAAAATATAATGTTGGTTACTAACAAGCCCTGCTGCACCTTTCGTATCATATTCAACTTTGTAGGTTAGATCAATCAATCAAAAACTTTGACTCTGGCAACAATATTTCCGGTTGTTATTCGTAACACTACCTTATTGTTATTTTCAAACCTAATACAGTAAAGGAATGTATAACAAACAGTTTTAATTTGAGTATTACAATATGACAAAGAATGCGAGTTCGTTTGTCTTGTGAGGATAAGAGTTTCCATCTCTCAAGAAGCGTTAACCAGTAACTTAACTGTGCTCATAGCTATATTACTGTGCAAATAAAAACTTTAATAAATATGTTAAAATAAATGTCACAATAAATACAAAATCAAGAATTAGCTCTCTTAGAGACCTAAATACTACTGTTTCGGCCACGTTGTATCTCGACCGTAAATTCTAACTTATGTATCGTATTCAACATCATTATAAGTTCTGCGATGTGGTTGCTGGCTCCCAGACATCACGGCTACCACAGCCGACGTGATGGTGTAGTCTAAGCTAGGCGAGTGATCGAGGAAGACTGGGGTTCCACCGCAGCTGACTTGCATCTCGGCTGCATTAGCTGGATGCATTAGCCAGGCTGACAGCCAGACGAAACCACAGCCGACTAGATCGAGGAGACGACTGCCAAGTGTTTGAATGTGTTCGAAATGTCAAGGTGGTGTGAAATCCTCTAACGTTCGTCTTCAACGAGCTTTGAAAGTTATTATTCAAATTATTTAGTTATGAAATACAGTAAGCGTAATGGACTTTTGATTGAAGGAACATAATCACAGCTTCAAAATTATCATACTCAAACATGCTATAGTGGTCCCAACGAAAGAATGCAGGTGGCTCGAAATTGTTTTCCCAACATAACAACTTTGTCAATTCTATTCACGCTAGCTCAGCATGGATCTTGCACACGGAAGAACTCGGTGATCTAGCACAGATAATTTTTGCTTGCGTTGGTAAAATATATTTCTCTTTCATACACAAAGGCGACATTCCTTTTATTGCGCATTCATTCTACCCCCACCACTATCAAGCATCTCCATTCTTTCGTTGGAGCAAGTATAGGAAAATGTGTAAATGATATGCGAAAACACTTTACACACAAATAGTTATAACACGCCATACAATATATAGGGATCTAATTAATGATTTCATGGTATGCAGTCTTCGGATATACAAATTCGGAAAAAATATAAGTTTATTTGCCCTGGGTATATATTATTGTACGAGTGTATAAAACAACTAACCTAGGTCTATATTTTTAACACCTTGGTATGTTGTTATGAATACACTCGACCAATAAGTTTATTTATGTTAAACGAAAACACTACGATAACCTATAGCTTATATTAAAATACACAAATACAAAAGTAAAACATAATAATAATTCATTATTTTATAAAATAAACATGTATAAACATGTATTTTTGTCACTATAATATTATAGAATTAAGTGCAATTTCACGTTTTAGTGACTGTCTTCAAATCCAATTAAATCAAAACTTTTCTTCCCTTCAAACGTTCATTATTATAAACATAATTTGTAATAAATCTTTTAACATAAATGTATAACTTAGTACACAATGCTTTCACGTGTGTTTTAGTATTCAGTGACACAGACAAATCGACTATGCCTTCTTTGTCCCCATACCAACTCAAACGTCTTTGTATTCTCCAATACTATTTCGCGCGCTATTACCAGCCCTTCTAATTCTTTGCAAACCCTTTGAAAACAAGCGTCGTGGTTTCTAAATTTCTTGAGCAAAGATTTTCCAGCCGTTAGGATTAGCGAGTGTAGCTAAAGTCGACTCGAGCGGGACTGGAGTTCAGGTTGTTTGTTTAGCTTAGCATCCAGTGTAGAAGAGCAGAAGCTTCGGTGGCATTGCTTGGGTAAACACTCGGCGGGTGTTTTCCCAGACGAGCCGCTTCTTTCGCGGCTTAGCTTCACTCACAAAGTAAAACATCAAATAGTGAAGACGAAGAGAATCGATGAAGAGGTTCCCCGTACAACATTAAGGTAATGAAAATACTCGACACTATACATGACTTTGTCTTGTCCACTGTGGTTCCGGAGCTAATCGAAAATGGCCGACAGAAAGCACTGCCTTGTGTATACAGTTGTCTGACAGATAAAAATAGAAGCGAGAGAACTTCATCTCGTAAAGTTTCTCAAACAACTTATTGGACAAAGAACACCACAAAGAAATACTTATTTTAGAAATAAAACACATCAAACAAATGTTTGTTAGAGATAAACCTTCCTGAAAATATATCATCATTACTGCTTTTTGACTTGACATTATAGATAAACTTCGATGAATATAACACACGTATTTCTAAGATCACTCCGTTTGTTGATTAATCGATCGGTTATCGATAAAGACTTTTAAATAGATTAAAATGTCGATTGTCATATTAGGGCAACATAACTAAGTTAATTATCTAACTCAACCCATGGGTCGCCTATTGATATTCCCGCCACTGGCAATCATTACTGTAAGATTTGTGAAGGTTTCCTGATTGAAAAGAAGAACGTTTAGGGATCGAGTTCATGAACAACCATTATAAATACCTTCCAGACTGCACAAATGCTCAAATAACCTCATTTAGAGTACCACAAGGTTCCCTTAACCACTATCAAGCTAAAATATAGTTTTGATTCATCTACTACAATAGAACCTTGTTAGAAAGAAAAAAACACGAACTGATTTCATAATTCCAGGTTGCCTTTGTGCAACTAGTGTAGACCATACAATATGTATGTAACATGTTGTTAAGAGTGAGCCATAAAGAAAGCTATGCTAAACACAGAAACTCTTCAAACATGTGAAAGCATAACTAATTAATGCTCTTTAGACTTTAGAGCGAAGGCATTAGAAATTAATGTTATTCTTCAAGGCGTGGGTTCGAGTCTTTGTTAGAGGTGATTTGTTTAATTTATTATTCCTTTATCTACTGTACAAATGAGACTTGTAAATCTCGTCTACAGCTGTGATCATAATTGTAGAAATGTACACATTGCTTTAATGATAATTCATGCAACTCGCTAATTATTTAAATTTGATGTGCTCGTTTCACACTATACGCTGCAAGCTTGCAGAGAGAGAGAGAAGAGAAGGAGAGAGAGAGAGAGAGAGAGAAGGGAGGGGGGAGGAAGGGAGAGGGAGTTTGAAAAGAGAGATATATAATTGTACAGTATTTCATACACACGTTTCATGCATCAATGATACACATAAGTACAACAAAACTTTTGCACATATCCGTTGGCTAGCATATAACCATAACATCATGCTTTTAAATGGCTATACTATTTGCCATTCTATGCTGAACTGCACAAAACATACAGCCATATTGAATCCATGTGTGCGCATGGCAGGGATTAAAACAGATTTTCACATATGTTATTTTCATTAGTTAATTAACTTGCTTTGTATTATGCAAAATAACGCCTCAATTTAATATTACTATCAAATGAAGTTAAAAATGAAGAAATGTGTCATTTTAAAAATATATCTGCTTTTCACTATAGAATACTTTGAAATACATAAAATGTAGTTAATTTAACTCTAGTAAAAAAATTCATCACTACTGTAAACACTGATGAAGACAATACCAGTACTAGCGTTTCGTTTTAAATAAAAAAATATGCACAAATGTTAAATGTCCTTGGCGCTTTAACACTACAAACATTGATAATGCAAACTTGCGTATTCTTTCTGGATTTGGTGGAGGTGCCGGTCCAGGAATAAAACTGCGTATTTGCCAACATTTCCAACATAAAATAATTAAAAACAGTATTTAGGCACAAATTAATTAATAAGTCTGTAAATCTCCACTTCACAGGATGTGTAATTAAGTATTTTTTTTTAGCAAAGAACATCTACAGAAAGTGACAGTCATTTTACAAATACTATTAGTTAAATATAAAACTTATTATTTCCGGTTATACGTTACCGGGTGAGTGCCATTGTTTCAAGGTTTTAATGCCCAACATAAATAATTTAACTAAATATGATCGACATTTTAACTAAATTAATCAAAATTATCGTAAGAGAATCAATATGTTAAACTAAGAGTAGTTGCTAAGGCCAGCGAGGAACGATCTTAGGCACTTAGATATTCAGATTTTACCGGGTAAATGATTAGCAACATCGTCATCATATTTCACGTGCACGTTGTTGACGAATCATTCTATGAGTTCCAGTTTGCGAATTTGTCAATTAATTAATCGATTTCGAAAAACAAATTCGTGAAATCTCTGAATTTTACTTCAGTTTTTGTGAATTGAGGGAATTTATTCGACATATAGGCCTACAAATTTTTAAAACTAAATTTTGTACTAGATCTCAACGTTTGAATTGATGTGACACGCAGGTAAATTTAGTTATTCGTAAGATACACGATTTAATGGGAATTTCACGAATTGAAAATATATTTTGGATATACAATATTTTACTTTCTGGTGTCTCGCAATGCTTTTGTAAGGCTAACTCAATATAAAAGTTTTTTGTAACTTTAATGCAAACGTTGGTTACGATATTACCAACCATTCAGCAGCAATCATCAACTCCAGAGCGCGTGTATTTTAGTTGGGTTAACCTAATAGACTCCTCTTTATGTTTCGTATAAAAATCATTATAAAATGCAATGTAGGTAAAGGCAAATGAACACTTTTGTTATGTTTTTCTATTCAATGTTAAGCAAAGGAATTCTTATGCGAACGTTATCTACCATACAGTGTAGGTTTTATAATCCCCCACAGTAACTAAGTGGGTAGACTCTACAAATACACATTTATTTGCTTTATTATCAACATTATAACATAAAAATTAACATTAACTGTATTTGAGTTCAAATCAATTGCTGTTGTACATATTTTGGTGGAGGTGCCGGTCCAAAAAAAGAAATCGAACTATTACAATTGAAAATCAAAACCGTAATTGATTGAAATCCTACCGTTTTGAACGAAAACTTTATAATTAGGTCATGTAAAATTGAGACTTTATGTAACAGTTGTGCAGTTGTATACATTTGTGTGCTACATTAAAGGTACATTGGATGAAGCCTTTGAAAGTGTAAAAAGTTATATTTTAGCGCAAAAAATACTAATAGTGAATGGCTTTTATCCATACGTGTTTGCCTTCCCACTAACGTTGTCGATTCTCACAAATATTGTCGAGCAAATACGGCGGGATAAAAACCATTCACTATTGGCGTTATTTGCACTAAAATATAGCTTTATACACTATTAATGCCTTCTGCTACTTTATATCGCAGAGGTAGGTAATTAATATTAACAATTATTCGAGGTGGTCGTTTCAAGCTGTCGATCGACAGCGACAACTATAGTAAATAGACCCCCAGATTTAATTACACTTTTGGTGGAGGTGCCGGTCCAGACAATTGTAATTTTACATTATACATCCAAAACACCATTTAAAGGGGTATTCACCCGCTAAATAAAAAAAAAATATATATATATATATATATATATTTCATACAGGCTAACTAGTTATTAACTATGGTTATGAGTAATGAATGAGCAACAGAAAAATTATAGGATCCACCATAACTCGAAAATCAATGATAAACTTGCTAATTTTCGACCTAGGTCCCATCGTCAAAAATCACTCATAATAAATAGCATTAGGGCGATCTTCTTGCTGGATTAAAATTAAAATGATGACTTACCTATTATAATATTATATTGGCCATTACTAAGGTTCTTAGATACAAGAAACTAGTAGAACAGGTATTGATTATTTTAATAAGTGTTTATTGGACATAACACTGTTCTTTATCAATATTTATTAAATTATTAGTGATATTTCGATTTTTATTCAAAAATCTTTTTCAAACTGAAGGTTATTCTTCTTTTTAGTAAATCCGATATGTTTTGTTTTTGTAATTTGGGCAAGTGGATTGGTCAAAATATGCTGATTGCAAGACGCACGGTGTAATTTCGAAACGAATATTTTTACACGTTTGAGTGTTTATTTGTGCACAGTTTCAAGACACAATTTTCTGAATAGCCATTTTAGATTGTTAAGTTGCTCTAGTAGTCTATGCGAAACAGAAATAATGCCGATTTGAGAATTTCTCCAAAACGTTATTTTTCGCAAATTTTAGGGTCAAAAACCTTTAAAAAATCGTTTAAAATCACAGCTATAACATAATGATATTTCAACATTCACTTTTGGTGCAGTATTGTTTTCAGATTATGTGTTAAAAACCATTTTTGGTGGTAATATCACCTTTAATGAAAAGTCAGACAAAAGAAAACGAATCGGGTCGGGATAAAAAAATTTAATGTAAAGGTTCTTCACAATGGAAATACATTTTTCATTTTTACATGCAGTATTATAACGACCTTCTTTTTCCCTACCTGACCTAAAAACCCAAATCAGTTTAGTTCCAGAACCCGACACGACTCCACATTCACAGCCCTAGTTTGAAGGAATCTTGAGGTGCGTCCCGCGCGTACGTCACAAACCCTGAGGGCGATTGGTATAAAATTCAATCCGTGTAGCACCCTTCTCAAGTTGATGAAACTAGTTAACAAAACAAATAAAGCTTGTTTTTCCAATGTATACACTTTATAACGATCAAACATTTGAAATAAAGTTTGTTGCAATTATCCCTGCAATCAAGGGTATCGAGTGACCGTGGTCTCGTCCTGTGTTTGTCGTAAACTATTGCAATTATCCTAGCGCGTGATTTGCGTGCGAAATGGCGGGCCGTGTTGTAACGTATCACGAGTCAATCGGCACGTCCGCGGGCGTGAGTGACGCTGGCGCTGCTAGCGACGCGAGTGCTGATTGGGCCAACTACGACAGGCGGCGACAGTCTTTTGTTGGACGAGGATATCACAACATTTATAGGAGGCATACGACGACGCTTTGCTACTTAGATGTCACAACTTGTCAAAGATATATGAAGAACCTAATAAAATACAATTCTTAGCGACTTGAAGCGAAGTACAAAAATTAATCGTTGTGTGCTAGCTTTATCGCTGCTACCAATATTTGCGATTCGTGCCCAAAAATCATCATGCCTCTCATTTACAGTTCTAAGGCACCTTTCTTTACTTGTAAATCATCTGTGCCTGCCTGTTTCTTTTACCATATTCCGGAATGTTCATTATGTATAAAATTGTGGCCAGCTAAACGGATCTCACATCACTTCTACCTGAATCTATACCAGTGTTCACTTCGGTTCTTTAACAACTGACATATAACCACTAAATAATATAATATGTTAATACTTAAAAGAGTGATAAGCTGTTCATAGTTTCAATTAAATCGTATACATGTCAATACTCGCACTTTGAATTTTGTCACACATATTATGCCAATGTGTGCATATTTTTGCATTAGTTCACGACGTTCTAAAAAGTGTATTTTGTTTACAAAGCGGTTAAGAATTCTGTAACTTCTACTTTCACGAGTACAACTATAAACAATTCAATGTTTTGTTGTATTGAGAAAATAAAATAGTTTAGTACACAATATTTTTATTGGATTCCACCATTTAACATAATACTCCTCTCTCACTGACACTTTCTTGCAAAAACCTATAAGAATTACTTTATTAGTATTCCTTGCAAGTAATTATTCATTTAAAATGTAAAACATTTTATGTTTAAAACTGTACTTCGATGATTTATAATTACCTACAGGAGGTACAAATTACCTTTAAGAAGGAGAAAAACGGAGACTGAGAATATGACCATGCTGCCTATTCGGATTTCGGATTCCACTCAAAGTAAACGTGGCAGCATGGTGCTTAGTGCATCAATAATGTGAATCTTTACAGAATGTGTCGAGTAGTACAAACCTTTTACCAATTCTGCATTGTTTGTAAACAGATAGTAAACAACGTAGTACGTAAACAGAATTTTCCATTGTCTCTTTTTGTTTTATCAAACAGAAACGAATAAAGAATTCCTTCGCATGTAAAGAAAGTAATTTACACGTAATATCTTTAATAAGATTTGTGTATCAGATTTCTTCGTCTGTTCTGCGTGTTGAGATGGCATGTCTCGGATTGTTGTTGAATGGCGTGTAATAATTAAGCTTGTCTAAATTTGGAGAACCTATTTACACTGGCGTGGAATTCACTGATAACACAATAGAACATGTAAAGAAAGAGAAATTTATTTCCTTGGCAGATGTAAATATTTTATATTTTCTTTGCCCTAAAGCCGCAATATACACAGCTCACACTTTATGTAGATAAAGTCGGAGGCAAAATTCGCATTGCTGACGAGCTTAATGCAAGTGTGTTGTAAAATAGAAATAGCATATGATTTGAACTAATAATTTTCTTTATCCTATCAGGGAACCTATACTGGGAAACCATATCGTTAAAAGTTCACTTCTTCATCTTTAAAGTACCTTGATTATAAACTTATTACCTTGTCTATTTTACCATCCGAGGATATTTATAAAACTCCTCCAAATGGTGATTGATAACATTAGTTACTTGAATTCATATTATATCTGATATATATATTATCCAATTGACCGCGAATATATTGTAAGTACAGATCTCCTTACTGACTCATGCGATTCATTTGTCTCCCTCCCTTTCCTGCTAGTCGGTTCCATCTGTAACAGACGTATCGTAATTCGAGTCTCCTATATATATTTACTTCGTGAACAAAAATGGAACATTACTTGTACTCACTGTTTATTGTATGATAATAAATTTAATATGTACTTCGTAAACATCATAATTTTGCAAAACGAAATTTGTATTTAACTCCGCTGTGATATTGTTTATCTGGTTGCCAAATATATTTATACCATGATTTGTGGGATCTTTTTCCCACACTAGTGACTAAATTAAGTTATTTTATTTAAAAAACTTTATTTCAATAAAGTAACTCGGGAAAAATTAAATTATCATTTTTATCAAAGCTATTATCTCTTGAAAGTCGTACATAATTTATATTTCCTTTGTCCATAAACCAAGCTTAGCCTTCTAGAAGATTGTTTCTGTTTTTCCCTCCCCCTGCTATAACTGATCGTCCAACATTACGAGAAATGAACTAATAAGTTTGCCTTCTCAGCTGGTCCGTGGGACGTGCCCCCGCTCTGTTGTTCGGAGATCAGTAACACCTTGGCAGAAATCTCGCCCGAGACACACGCCATAATTCCCGACGCCCGGCTGCACGGCGGTAAATAATCCCGGGGGTACAGGGCTGGGGAAACTGCGCCAGACAGAGATGCGGGCGCAGAGAATAAATAAAAAAACAACTTGTAGAGCATCAGTGTAAAATATTACGTTTTTACCTACTGAAACGTTTTCTTTCAAGGCTGTTCAACTTTTTTTTCCATTTTATAAAATATGCAACTAGGTAAAAATGTAGTGAATGAAATTGAAACCTGGCACCATTAGAACACCAAAATATTTTTAAAAAAAAATTCTGATCGGGCACCCGGCTAATATTGTATATTCAATATCATTTCAAACTGCAATGATGTGTTGTCGATTTGTACCGGAAAACGGAAAAAATCGCAGAGGACACTGTTCCGAAAAGTGTATTTTTTTTCTTTTATAAACTGAAGAAACACAACAAACAACGTTGAGCGCTCTGAGCAGTTTGAAACTATATTGAAGATGCAATGTGCACGATCAGAAAAAAATTGGTGTTCTAATAGTGCCAGGTTTCAATACCATTCACTATATTTTTACTAAGTTGCTTATTTTAGAAAATAGAAAAATAGGGTGGAACAGCCTTAACACTTTAGGTAAAATGGGTCATGACATTACATTTTTATGTTCGTTTTTAAAGACATTTTAATTTTTTTATCGTTCATCTGTATGCAACAGATTTCTTCTCGTAAGGTTACAGTTAAGGTAATGCATTTGCTGGTCTTCACTGCACTTAAGAGGGCACTCCTCGGCTAGAATTGAACACTAAACGTTGCTCGCAGAAAAGTCTGTTTGCCAAACAATATAGCCATGCAGAAGACTCAAGTAAAAACTTGATCTATGCTGCTATGCTATTGACAGTACCTTTCAATGTTTCACTCTATTTTTCGCGTGTTCGGTGTATTTTTAAGAAATAAAATGTTTCTAAATCAACGTCTAAAAGGCATACAGATAGATCTGAGCTTAGTAATTCGAATTATCTTCGTTCGCCAGTCAGATATTTTTTACTAGAATATGATTTTAGAATGAACATGAGCAAGGTAGAGCGGACATGCATCGGGAAGTGACTTCTTAAAATGAAAAAAATAAACAGATATTGAACAATACTTGGATAGTTTATTTGACAAGTTGACGTAAATAACAACATAATATTATGCAGTTGACAGTCCAACAAATTCATTACACTAACCTCACCTTCTCCAATAGTTTAACAACTATACTCAGGTTACAGTTTTATTTCTCTTGGACAGTTGAACAGTAATCTAACAGATTATATATAATTGTATCTTATTTCTGGTGAAAGTATGATATAAATCTAACTTTGTAAATGCATGAAATAGTTATGTTAAATAATCACTTGCAATGCAAGACATTCTCAAAGTGTTTTGAATAATCAAATGTTTCGTGAATATGAGCCTAAAAATACAAAATTGTAATATAGAGACGGTATCATTTAGCTCATATTTAAAAATAATAAATTCTAGTAAACGTCTAGAGATAGGGTACACAAGATTTGATTCGAGAGTTTTTACATTGAGCTTCCGTGATACTTAAAATAAGGTTTTATATCCATAAAGTTCTCGTTTTAAGTTGTGTCGTACTTGTTTTTCACATTCACAAAGTGTAGTTTGTTGTTTCGAGCTAAAGAGCTTCGATATGGAGGCTGCAAAGTTCGCTTAAAAGGTTTTAAGCATACTCATCAATAATTAACCATCAAGGATAAATATTTGGAGCGGAAAGTTTCTAGTACACGCTTTACTAACGTTTACATTAATCTTTGTACTGTATTCTTCTAAACTTTTTCTCGTCCATCAAAGTATTCCCCATGTCGACATATCCATTTTTGCTATAATATGAATGTTCAGACAACATCAACGATATAAATCTGTATTAGCTATTCCTCAGTTTTAAATAATGTATTATTATTGTGCAACGTTAAATAATACCTTAGTGTATTGTTTGTTCTATTCGTATATGAATACTTTAAAGTCACTGTCACTTGTAAAGTGCCATATTATAAACTAGGAAAACGCTCAGTTGGACGCGTTGTTGAGCGAGCACCGGTACGTGCAACATGACCCGAGTACGACATTTCCATAAGGCCCACCACACAGTGTAGGCCTAACTGGATATTGACATTGTACACTATACTATGCCAACATCTTTGCAATGTACTAATTGATGTCATGCCTTCTAAGTGTATCTTTGTATCTTCACTGCCTCCTTCATTTTTTAACATCATTTTTCGAATTATGATTACCAATAAGTCTTTAAGGTCTTGACCGATTTAGCTGAAAATTTGGAAAATAGTAGAGAATGTTGTACTTATTGACCCTGCAAAATTTCATAAACGATCGGTACATTTTTATTTTTTTATTTTTTTATTTTATTTTTTATTTTTATAACCAATGATCGGATTTTGTTCAAAAACTATACAGCAACCCGCTAGGTGGTATGTACATGTGTGCAAAATTTCAGGTCAATCAGAGAAACGGTGCGACCTGTACCGAAGCAGTAACAGAAAGAAAAAAAAACAGACATTCGAGCCATAAGAGTCAAGTGGAGACGCTCGCTACGCTCGCTCAACTAGAATAAAGCCAAAGTCGTTGTTAGACGAGTGAGTGAGCCATGTGTTGAGTACCCGGTAAACATTACTTTTCTTCCCCCTACCTTAGGCCTATCTATAAAGCCTATGTTAGGCTACAGTTGCGCGTTATGGCCTTACAGTTGACGCACCCTTATACCAACTAAACTTAAAAACTCTATTATTTATAGAAATATAATAATCAATTTTAAATGCAAATGGTTCCCGGTTCTCAACACATGACTCTCTCACTCGTCCAACAACGACTTTGGCGTTTCCCTAGTCTAAATGGCTAAGGCGCCTCATAGCCAAAAATGTGGGAGACCTGGATTCAAACCCCGGTCGGAAAAGATTTTGTTATTACTGGATTGTATTTTTTAAATTATTTAACATGTTTTGAAATGCATAACGCAGTGTAGTCCATCATCTGTGGCAATACTATGGAAAACATAGCCAGTACGAAATACGTGAAAATATTGCAAGGTTTACTCAATCTACGAGTGGAATTTGGGGGTACCTTGACGTCCAACATTCGATTAACCTTGGACACGGCATTTCACAGCCAGGTAAATAACAAACAAAAAATATCATATCAAAATGAAAACCATTGTCGTTAAAATAATTCCTATACATTTCAACGTATTTTTCAGTTTTTTATTTCTTGCAGGTTTAAATCGCAAACAGATTGTGCTCATTTTGTTAGCAGTTCTCAGTTACTGGTCACGGATGTTGTTTAAAATTTCAGCTCAGTCTATTTGGCCGTTCGGCCGTATGGGACTGGACAGACAGACATTTAACATTAACATTTAACATTTAACATTTAACATTTAACATTTACATACAGAATAATCACGACCAAGGACCGATCGAGTAGCGTTGTAGACTACGTTCGCTGCGCCACTCGTCTAATTAAAACATACCTTAGCTCGAACCGGTAACTATAAAATAAGAAAAGTTTTGTTGAAGCTATGTTAATTTCATGTCTTAATGCAACGTGGCAATCCAGAAGCATATAACGTACACAACCATTAGAAACAAGATTTTTTCTATCTAAATAACAAAATTCAAAACCCTATAACCACGGTCACTACTTGCACTTGCAAATTTACGGATGAGTCTTTCTCATTAACACATTAACTCATTAACAAGCTTATTTCGACTTTAAAATTTTGGTTTTAATTCGGTAAATTCGCGAGTGTGAATGTTTGAAAACTGCAAAGCATGTTTCATTGCATGGATTATTTTCATCTAAGAATAGAAACACCATCACAAATCTGGGCAGGTCAAATAATGTTTTTAGGAGTATCATGGACATCCCTTATTACGGTTATACTTCTAGGAACCAGACTGGAGTAAACAAGATTCTACACCTCCGTTTATCAAAGCTCCCATGTCCAGACGAGGGGGATGAAATAGCAGGGCGGATGTCCGCGGACAGCACGATGTAACAGGTGAAAAATGGGCTTCCTTCTTCTGCCGCTGGGGGTGGGGTGGGGTGGAGTAGAAGGGCTACTGAGTGGCGATAAAGAGTTTTAGATAAAATGATACCGAGTGTGTACACTACTTTGTTTGCTAACTCTGAATCTCTATCATTCACACACAACCACGCCCCTATACTTTCTTTGGACTTTATTGACAGGATTCACCCAGGAACCTACCCTTAAAACGGAAGTCAGTTGACATAGACAAATTTCTTTATTTTCTTCTGACCACGAGGTTGAAGTTCGCCGCTAGTTTGTTAGGTCGTGGCATCCTGTCGTTAAAACAGTATGGCTGTCGCAGAGAAGAAGAAAGTTTTTTCTGTAAAATATATTTCTTAGGATTGCTTTTACGTCAATTTCTTATAGAGCAATGCCAAACATTCGGTTATTGGAAGTACTTTCAAAACATCGTAACATTAAAATGTAAGAACTTATCATAATTTTAATTTAAATATATATTTGTATATTGGGGATGCACTCGATAATCGATACTCATATCATTTCGATAATCGATAATTAAAATATTGAATAGAAATACCATAAATAGAAATACCACCACGATTCAATTATTCATGCCTAAAGTGAATAATAATTTGATCTTTTTGACATTTCACGATCTAAAGACGACCAAACATTTCATACTGTTTTAAACGATAACATTTGTTGTTGAGTGTATGAGACTTCAATCTTGAACATGCTTATCTGTAGTAAAAATTGCGCATTTTTACCGACACTGTCGTTCAATATTCTCGATTGAAAATAATACACCCATAGTTTGGATGAATAATAACGTTTATGTTATTATAATTTAACCTCAGTGACGTGTCTCGTTGCAAGGAATACCCCAAGTCCCAGGAACTGGGATTGAACCCTCAACCTTCGGCTTTGGATGCCGGGTTAATTCAAAAGGATCAATATCTAAATTTGTTGTATAAACGTGTTAGAAAATCTGCATTTAATATTCTAAAAAGAATAAAACATTTTACCATTTGAACACAATTTCGAACACGTTTTAGCGAGGAAATGGACCACGATTTAAGCCCGATACCGATCCTACGTACTACTTCTGTAAGGTTCACATTTATTACAATACACCATTTAAAAATAATAGGCAAAACACGGATTTAAGAGCAATAACTGATGATGAGAGCAAAAATAAAATAGGTTTTCATCTCCAATAAGAGATTACAAAGAGCATCCCCCATGGGTAATTAGATTTTAGATTTGTTTAAAAGAGTAGACAACTTAAGTGTTTTCGTTTCATAATACTAGGACGGGGTTATTTGTGAATCTCAAAGCTAAGTAGTTATATACAAGCTCCTAGCCGTTGTGAAGTCTAAGTTCAAAAATAAAATAAGTGCCTTGCATGGAGCTCAACGATCTTCAGTGAAACAAAAATTCGCTAATAAATAAAATATTAAATCAATTGAAAGATCCCATTGGACATGCTGTCTACAGGCGACAAGAACTGACTGGTCTATTACTACGTTTACATGCAGTTTTGAAAAAGTTTTGACTTGAGTCAAGTCAAAACGATGATGCGTTTACATGATACAGATTTGAAAACGTTCTCAAACTATTATTTAGTTCACTTATTTCCCGGTAGACAGCACAATGTATTAAACAAATTCCACTGTTTTCTAAAGAAGAAAATTTATAATTTTATTGCGTATAACATGAGTATAACTTTGTTAGATGACCAGACCAAAAACATTTGCTGTAACATTTAGAACATAATTCCGAATAACAAGATCACGTTCTCAACTTGCTTTTAGCAAACATAACCTCGAATTGCAACGTAACAAGCGTTTTGGTTGCAGCCAGGTGTATACATGACAGTTTTCAAAACTAGTTTTCAAGTCACCTCTACTAGCAAACAGGGGTGACTTGAACCGATCCAAACCCAGATTCGAAGCGTATACATGCAGTTTTGAAATCGTTTTCAAACCTGCATGTAAACGTAGTATATGTATCCGTTTTATCAATGTAGTTGATCTGGTTAGTCTATTTAGTTATGTTTGATTTTCTTTAATATAGTTAATTCAATTTTGAATAACTTAATTTCACATTTGAAATATATGATCATATTGTCTAACAGAGGCCTCAATATTTTTTGTCAAATTACTGTTTATTATTTTATGTAAATAATATAATAGCTCTTAACAATCACAACATAATAGAAAATTTAATATCATTTGGCCCCAATAGCTTAGTCTGTATATAGCATCGGTACGTAAGGTGTCACAGGCGTTAAGCATAATCTGGAGATGAACGGACATGGGTGAGGGGATTGCGGGAGAGACGTGTTGGAGGAGCCTCAGAAGTTCCGCTCAAAATATTTTAATTTGTCCCTCCAATAGCGACCGTTATTTGACAGACGAGGCAGGGGATATGTTTGTACTGCAGAAGGTTTTGAGAGGACGCGAGATGCGCACACAAATTGCCCAAGGTCGCACTGTGATCAAATATCACCATCCCGGGGGTG
>JAMZAV010005716.1:0-42001 GCA_024449915.1 Sweltsa coloradensis
CCCCCCCCTCCGGGCCAGAGCCACAAAGTCTAATTTGCCCTTATTTGATGTCTGGATTTATGTTTAAATTTGTACAATCGTTTTTACTGATGAACGTATTTAAAAATTTAAAGGGTTGGCTTTTTTCTGCAAATGAGTACTTTTTGGGTTTCTTTTACCTGAAATAGTTCGCTTGAGTTTTAAAAAAGAATACCACCCATGGAAAAATGCGAATTTTGATCGTCACAATAAATTTCAAAAAGGGATTGGGTGGGGTAAAGTCTATTATCTCAGTATCAAAAAACTAAAAACCCCCAAACTCTTGTTGGAATCTGAAGTTTTGACTAAAGGAAAAATAAGGGGGTAATTATTTTGGGGGTTTCCTTTAAGTTTCCCTTTTTGGGTGTTTTCTATTTTGAGTATCGACTGACACAAATTCCCTATTTTGGGTATTTATTCACCCACTATTTTTTTTTCAAAAACCCCCCAAACGCATTCAAAAAACCTGATTTTCAAATTTTCGCCTGGGGCGCTATTGTTGGGGGGGGGCCCCCCCAAACCCCCTGTCTTCCCAACAAAAGTACAGATTGTGTGTATGCCCCCCTCCCAAAATTCCTGGGCGCCCATGCTGGGGGGTGGGTTAAACATAAAATTGGCCCCGGGGTTTTTTCGGGGTTAAAGCCGCCCTGGTTGACCTCGGGGTTTGACTAAATGTAACGATGTCTAGGGGAGCCTAACCCCCTGAAAAGTTTTTTAAAATTGTACCTGTAGTTTAAATTCATACGGGGCCTTCTGTTTTTATAATTTCTTAGTAATCTCCTATTTTTTAAAATTTTGGCCCTGCGTTTTCTTTTTAAGTTTTCTTCACCGGGATGCTGGGGTCCCCCCCTTTACTACCCCCCTTGACGTATCATCCAGAGGCGCGAAAGCGTTTAGGGAGCGGCTCCGATTTTTTTTTATTTGTAGGAGTTTTTTTGCTACTTCTAGTTGGCGGGTTTCTATTCTCAACTCGTTCTACATTTTGGTTATAGTGGCCTTGTTTTGGAAAATTGGATTTTAAAGTTTTTCCCCAAACTGTCATGGGGGGGGCGAGTATGTGTTGCTGGCAGTTCTGATTTTTAAAACGTAGGATTTCTGAGTGTTTTTTTAAAACTTTGTTATTTTTGAATGCTTGAATGTGTGGGTGTTTTGTGAGGTGGCTTTTATTTTGTTCCCGGGGTGACAGATTGGTACCAATTTGGTTTTGGTGGCCCTGGGGGGTTTTTTGTCGGGGATTGGATTCATTTTGGGTTTTGGGGATTGCTTTGGGCTTAAGAAAGGGATTTGGTTGTGGATTTAGGGGGTCTACAGGTGTTTTTTTTGGGATATTTTCCGTTCGCTCGCTATCGTCGCTATTATCCTTCCTCTTTTCTTTTTTTCCTTGTTGGTTTCCATGGGTTGGACGGCGCCCGGGTCCATGATGACTTCCTCGTCTCCATTTTTACGGCCCATGCCACTTTAAAAATTTGTAAAACGCCCAAACCTGGAGAAACACTAAACCATCCCACTTCACCACTAAAACGACGAACCCTAAAATTTAATAAACGTGGATTTTTTTCTGGTATTTCGTCATCATAAAATAGTATATTACTTTCTGTTTTTCTATAACCAGATTTTAGGTCCCTTTATTTTTTAACTGATACTGATGAAATTTTAAAGGTGCAGTGTTTTGACTGATGGAGATCCGTCATCTTCGTGGGGTTGGGGGCCCCAAAATTTGCGTTTCGTGAAAGTCCGACCGACCTTTGGGCCCAAAGGGGGGGGTGCAGGAGGGGGGGGGGCAGGGCGGGGAAAGGAAACCGGGGGGCAATCCCCCCCCCCAGTTTGTCCAAGGGGGCAATGAACTTCCTTGAGAGGTTGGTTTGAGTGGTTTTAAAATTCTATAAAGTTTCAAATTTTTGAGTGAAAATTCGAGGAAAAGAGGGGCCCAGAATTTTCGGATTCGCTGGATTTGACTACAACTATTTTTAATGGCACCTTTAGAAATGTAAAAGAGGCTCACACCTTGAAACCGTTACTCGAAAAAATACCCATTCAAATTTCGTCTTTGGATTTTTTACTTAAAAACTATTAGTTTATCAACAAGATGCTGGAACCAAGGGTCGAGATACTTGTCCATCCACGTGGAAATAAATAGGAAAAAAAAAATTATTTTCCCCAACTTGGGTTTAAAAAACAGTATTTTTTCATAACAAAACCATCCAGCCTTTTATTCTCAATAAAAATTCGCCATTTTTTTAAGTGTGCTTCTAAAAAACTTTTAGAGACTTCGGCCCTAGATTTTTTTATGAAAAAAATTTTTTTCTTTGAAGATTCACAATAAAACATCCTCCCGAAAAAACTAAAACGTTGTTCTTGGGGGTTTGTCACGCCTACAATGCTGGAGTTGACCTGTTTTTGGGGGGTTTTGGTAGTATACTTGCTCCACGAAAGAATGGATGCTTGGGAGTGGTAGGGGTAAATCTTCTAGAAGGCATCGGGGGGAGGAAAGGAAACTACTGCACTTTGCACAATAGTATTTAAAACACAAGGAACATGGACATGACTGAACATGAATTTAACGTGACCTAAACATGACATTTAAAATGAACATGAACGTAAAAAATGAACTGAACATGACCGTAAACGTGAACATGAACGTTACCGGGAACGTTTATGAACGTGAACGTGAACATAAAAAAAACTAAAAGTGAATATGAAAATAACGAAAAATTTAAATAAAGTGGCATGAACTTACATAAAATGAACGTGAACTGAAAGTTTATGAACGTGAACGTAACATAAACATAAGTAACGTGAATTGACAGAAAGTAAACATGAACATGAACGTTACCGTGAACGTTTATGAACGTGAACGGGAACAAAAATAAAGTGAACTGAATGAAACATGACCGTAAAAATGAACTGAAATTTCCGTGAACGTTATGAACGTGAACGTGAAAATAAACAAAACGTGAACGTGAATATGAACTGAACGTAAACATGAACATGAATGACATGAAAAGTTAACATGAAAATGAACGTTTCCGTGAACGTTTTTGATCTGTCGTGAACGTGAACATAAAAATAAAAAGTGAAATGAATTGAACATGAAATAAACATGATAGATGTAGTTTTATTGTTTTTCCTAGATAAAAAACATAATACATATATTTAATTTGACTCAATTTTAACCTGTAATGTCCCGGTACCGTGACTAAAATAGAAAATAATTAAATTATTAAATAATTATAGTACAAAGTAGTAAATTAAAGTGCAATAAATGATGTGTTATTACAAAAATAATTATAGTTGAAATAAAAGAATACAAACCATACAATAATAGTGATAAATAGAGATACGTGAAAAAAGCGTTTTGTGAAAAGATGCTACAAAAGGGGTATTTTTCACTTAAAAAAATAAAGGTTTTCCAGTCCCCTTTTTTTTTATTTTCCATAGTAAGATAGATTGTTTGAACCATTTTTTATGCATTATATTGTTCAAACCCTTATGAATAATTTCAAAATAAAAAATATGAAAAATCTTCATACACAATTTTTTAAGGTGGCCAAAAAAAGATGCTACAAAACGCTATAAAAAGACACTTGAAAATCTATTTTTTACGCACCTCTATGATAAGTAGTCATTCTCATTAGAATATAGGCCAGGGCCCATATAAAAAAAATGATAAAAATGATGAATACCCCTTATAGTATTTGGTAAATTTAAAACAGACAGGGCAAATCCCTTCTTGTGATTTTTATGTTGTTTCAAAAGTGTTTAGATCTATTATCTTCCAAAAATGCGCCTAAAATAGTAAAGCTTTTGTCTGTAGGAATCACTACTTTATTTTTGAAACTATTTTTGGGATGTAATTATTTTTTAAATTTTTTTTTCGGGAGTTTATTAAAAAATTTTTTTTTGTATATAGTTTTTTTTTTGAGCTAGTTTACTATTTGGTGGTCTATATGGATGTCATTTTGTTTTCCCTGTTTTTGTGTGAATGATTTCATAATTTTTTTCTAGTGATTGAAAGTTTTTTCAAAAAAGGCTGTTTAAAGGGTGTATATGCTATAAGGTAAGTATTTTTAGATTTTGAAACAAAGGTTTTGCTGTTTTCGGGTGCGCCTTTTGAAATATTTCTAATTGAAACTTTTTAAATTTTGGGGATACTTTGTCGGGTGTGAAAAATCCCCCCAAATTCAGTCCCTTCTTATTAGACTTTAAAAAAGTGCAAAATAACTATTTTTGATGTATTTACTTTGTTGATTTTATTTGTCTAAAGAATACAGCTATTTTAAATTTTGCCTGTCGAAGGGTTATATGTTTTTTCCATGTTAAGGATTCATCCATAAAATTGCCAAAAAAATTTTTAATGTCCTGCCCCTTGAATTGTGGGGGGTGATATTTTTATGGGGTTAATTGTTATTTCATTAATCTTGTAATGCTTGATTTTTGTATTGAGTAAGTAAATTTAATTTAGTTTTAGAAGAGTTTGGGATTTTTTATCACTCGTAAACCAGTTTATGCATTCGTTGTCTTCTCTTTTGGGTTTTTATTTTTAATTGCCATAACGTCCCGGGAACATAAACATGAACGTAAAAAAACTGAAAAACCCGTAAACTGAACATGAACTTGAACATAACGTAACATGACATGAACGTCCCCCAGGGGGGCATAAGTACCTTTAAACAGAAATGAACAAACAAACATGAACGTGACCGTAAACCTGACATGAATTTGAACGTGAACAAAAACGTGAACGTAAAGAACGTAACTGACAGGGCTGCCCGGAACATGAACATAAACAAACGTAAACGACTGACGTGCCAAAACTGACCTGAACTTGAACGTAAACGTGACCGTGAACACGACATAACATAAACATGAAGTGACCGTGACCGTGAACTGAACTGAACGTGACCTAAACTGAACATGAACGTAAACATGACTGAACGTGAACTAACGTGAACAGACTAACGTAACCGGGAAACTGAACATGAACGTACCGTGAACATGCCATGAACGCCCGTGAACAAAAACATAACTGACCGTAAACATGAACGGGGGAAACCATAAACATAAACAAAACCCGTGAACATGCCATAAACGTGACCGTGAACATGGCCTGAACATGCCCCGTGAACATAAACAGAACGTAAAACGTGAACATGAACGTAACATGACATAAAAAACCGTAAAAATAAAATGAACTGCCGTGAACAGGGCCATGAACAGACCGTGAACATAAACTAACGTGACCGTAAACATGAACGTAAACATGAACGTAAACAACATAAACGGGCCCGTAAACATGACATGAACGTGACCGTAAACATGAACATGAAACTAAACATGAACGTGACCGTGAACATAAACAAAAAACGTACCAACTAAACAAACATAAACTGAACTGAACTTAACGTAACTACACTTGAACATAAACATAAAAAATTAACAGTAAAAATATGACAAAATGTTTTTTTGTAGCGATGCTTACCTTGAAAAACTGACGGAAGAAACTTAATGTGGGAGATCGTCTACCCGCGTACCTGCAACGTAGGAGATGGTCACGCCGTGAGAACCAGCAGGATCAAGACCCCAGCACTGATCCTAGGGGAAAAAAACTTAAGTGTGTGGCAGATCTCGTACCCCTACCTCAACGTGGAAAGGGTCACGCCTGAACCAGCAGGATCAAGATCCCGCACTGATCGCTAGGGAAGAGAACTTAATTAAGTGTGGGGTAGATCGTACTACCCCGTACCTGAAACGTGGGAAGATAGCCCGGGCCGATGAGAACCACAGATCAAACCCCGCACTGATCGCTAGGGGAAGAAACTTTAAAGTGGGTGGGCAGATCGTCGTACCCGCGTACCGAACGGGGAAAGATATCCGCCGATGAAATCGCAGGATAAAGACCCCCAGCACTGATCGCTACGATTGCTTCCCCAACACCCACCTCCTTCACTCTGTGGAAAAAAACATAGACTTTATTCTTAGTTGCGAAGATAAAGCCTGTTGCGTTAAAACACGATAGCTCAAATTTTACTTTATTCCAAGTTATTCTAGCGCAGTGTAACTGGGAAAAACGCCAATGTCGTTTTTTACTGTGGCGATCAGTGTTAGTACCCGGAAACTTTTGCATTTAAATTTTATTGTGTAAATGGGTAAAATGATGGTTTTTTTAGTTAATTGGTTTAAGGGCCGTCAACTGTATACCACAATCGCCACTCTATCTATGATGGGGTAGGGAAGAAAGACCCATGCCGTATCCACCTTAGGTTTGGGGGATGAAAAGAAAAAGTCACAGGGTCCCCCACATGGCTCGCTCACTCGTCTTACAACACTTTTGGGGTTTTTTCCCAGTTATGTTAATTATTTTTAATTATTGGGGGGTTCAAAAAAAACAAAACGTATGTTGTTACGGGGCGCCTTCTTTCATCGACACTTCGTTATGTAGAATTCAAGATTGCCGCCGAGCTGGCCGGCGCGGGGGCAGGCGCTCGAGGCGATGTTTTCGGCCGCTACTACTCCAGTTTTGTCGAGCAAACGGAGGTGTCGTGAAAAGGGGGAGCCGGGGTTCTCAAGCTTTGATGAAACGGTGGTCACGAACATTTCAAATATTAAATGAATTTGTCGAGGGAACGGCGGTGTCGATGAAACAAAGTGTCGATGAAACGAAGGCGACCCATTTCTGTGAGGGGTGCTAACTTCTCGCAGCACCAATTCTGAAGCATTAATTTTAGGTTAGTTAATGGGGTTAAAGGGCACAAAGCACTATAAGGTTATTATTTTTCAAAAGGGATGAACGTAAGGAGAGACACAGACAAGCACGCCAGGGGCTTAGCCTGTGACGAAATTAGGCCAGTGGCAGGCAGGGGGGGGAGGGTTGGGGTCTCCCCCCATGTCATGGTCGTCTTTGTCATCGTCCGTGTTGACATTGTTGTCGTCATCGGGGAGGCAGTCGAAAAGAAGGGAAAAGTTCCCCGACGACGTCTTCTTTTTTCGCTTGAACGATGAAGATGCAGTTAATTTTACGAATCACACAATATTTAGTGCTCAATTAGTGCTTTCGAATGCCACAGTCCACTCCAACAAGTGCTTCAATATTACTTTTCGAAATATTGATAAGTGACTGTGGTGGGCGCTAACTTCTCACAGCACCTTCTCGAGAGCACTAATTCTAAGAATCACAATATTAAAAGTCAAAAGTACGAAAGCACTAATTAAGCATTAAATATTGTATGATTCTTAGAATTCCTGTAGTAATTTCTCAATAGTTCCAAAAGTATTGAAGCACTAATTGTGAGACTGAAGCATTCAAAAGCATTAATTGAGCACTAAATCATGTTATTCATGCGTGATTCTTAGAATAAGTGCTCTAGTGGGGGGTGCGGCGTGAAGGTCTCCAGAAATTATTGGGGGGGGGGGGGGCAATAATTTCTCAATTTTTCCTAAAATATTGAAGCAGTATTGTGGGACTAGAGGCATTCGAAAGCACTATTTGAGCACTAAATATTGTGTTATTAATTTATTTTCATAATTAGTGCTCTTGTAAGGGGTGCATTGGTGCAAAGTTCACGCACCTAAGTTTATGACGTTTGCCTCTGTCCCACTACTTAGTTGCGAAAACTTGTACTATGCGATCGAACACACGTGCGCTATCTGTTGACGGTAGCTGTGAACAACTACAAAGCGCGAGCTAAAGTTACGTCATATAGGTAGCGCATATCGACACTAACTGCTATTGGTGATAAAGTAGAAATCTGTACAGCAACCGTAGAACCTGAGTGAGCACTTCAGCGGTAGAACCACTGAAGAGTTTGTCAAGAGCTAAAACACTAAGCTCTTGACTCTTGTTCGTAAAGTCGTAGATAAAAGCAAATGACGATTCTCTTTACTTTGTCCCACAGGACATGTTATTGTATCTATTTATTTACTTTTGGCCATGCGAGTCGTATTCCAGTATAGTCTTTCTTGGATTTCGATTAAAAAAATATTTATCAACATTATTATTTTTTATCGTACCATGCACATGATCAGGAGAATGGAGCAAACCCTAGCTTTTATATACCAGACGAGGCACCTCTAGGTGGGACAGGACATGAGGCGATCACTACGGGAATGAAGGCAATGATGAATGATTGACGGGATACAGGTGTCGCGTATGGTGCTTGATGATAATGTGATCCGCTGTGCGCAACATCCTGCTCTCCAGGAAGAAGGCGGTGACGTACCAGGGAAAGGTAGGATCCTAGCACTTGTGCGGGAAGAACTTCTACGGAGGTACCGGACCTGCGGTAATGTGGTAGCACAGGTAAATGTGGGACATAGATACAAGAACGATGGTAACGTGTTACGACATCGTGTGGCACCAGGGCATGGTCTACAAACTTATATCCAATATTTCCTTAATATCTAGTATTACTAATTCAATCATATCTACAAGACAAAAGTTTCTACGTCAGCGTGAATGATGCAAAATCAAGCATACGCAACATCCTGGCTGGAGTACCCCAAGGGTCTTTATAAGGCCCAGTATTGTTTTCAATCTATATCAATGATATCCCTCGAATTAAAAATATAGTATTGAGTTTGTTTGCAGATGATACAGCAATAACTTCTTCACACCACCCACGCGCAATGACACGGCGTCTGGAAGCAGCATTTCGCAAAATTAAAAAATACTTTCACAGGTGGAAAATTAAAATGAACGATCAAAAAAACACAGCAATTTGTTTTACCAAAAGAAGACCTGCAGACAAACCGGAAGTAACTTTAAATAATCAACCTTGTACTTGGGCAAGCATAGTGAAAGACCTCGGACTTAATTTGGACTCTAAACTCACATTTACAAACCACATCAACCTAAAAATTCATCAGATGTACGCCGCAATGTCTAATCTGTAATCTCTATCCAATGCTATGCAAATCAAGCAAACTACACCGCAATAATAAGCTGTTGCTGTACAAAATGGTTCTCCGACATACTAACTTATGCGTGCCCAGTGTGGAGGCAACAAACTATAAGAAATTGCAAATTGCTCAAAACAAATGCCTAAGAATGATTGGAAATTTTCCCAGAAACACTTCAATTTATGATTTACATTCCTATTTGAAAATTCCTACAATCAAAAATTTTGTCTACGGACCAACTGAAAGGTTTTATTCAAAATGTGAAAAAAATACCTCAAACAACCTCATTAATCAATTAGGCAATTATTCTATATTTTCACTGCCTTATAAACGCCATCGGCACAAACATATTTTACTTTAATCTTCAGTATGCTTATTTATGTTTACTTTTATATGTTACATGAACAAATTGTTTACATGAGATTTAAACTATAACCTATTTGTGAAAAATAATGTAAATTGGTTTGTTTTGAAAATCACTCAATGAAGAGAGTTTTTTTAATTAATTTTCCCCCTCTTTTCATAGGTAGTTATTTATATTCTTAATCTTTAGGTTCCACAAAAATTTATGTCAAGGTTGAAAGTAGAGAGCTGAAGGCTCAGGTATTTCAGTTGGTACTCTCTAAATATACTTATGTAAAAACAGTAAATATATATACGCAAGTCGAAAAAAACACACGACATGGATAAGATGTGGCACCTCCCAGTGATAGTTGTGTACGAGAACAACCCACCCTTACTAAAAATGTCATATATGTGTATGCCAATAATTTTTGCTTCGCTAGTGCTGCACCCCATCGTTAGTGCTTACTCGCTGCCAGAGATATTCGAAATCGAAAGTGGGAAGGCCAACTTCATGCCCCCCCCCCTCGCACACTTTCGATGTCGAATAACTCTGGCAGTGGGTGATCACTGATTGTTCGAGCCGAGGTGCTCAACTCCGAGAATAATGGACTGTATATATTTTTTTGATCTGAACTTACCCCGAATCTTGACGTAGGCTGAAGGAGGCAGTGCAGAGGTAAGTACGATGGGCGAGATATGTTAAGCCCACCGCGAGAGAGAACAGGGATAAAGAAACTCGAGTTTGGGAAGATGAGTAGGAAGTTAGAGAATGCCTGGAAGGCAAGTCGAACCAAGGACTGCAGCTCGGAAATCCGTCGTTGTATTCCAAGACGGACGCGGCAGGCGGCTACACACTTGAATACGTACAGTGAGTGCAATGTCCGGAGAGCGGACACGTGCGTTGCGAGTAGCGAGCGAGAGAAGTTGAGACGAAAACGAACTTTGCACTTCATCGAGTGAAGGCGAGAGGTGAACTGCATTGACAAAGCACTTGCATAAGTCCGAACGCGAGAAACCAGGAAAAAGACGTCTGATAGGCAGAAATTCAAACAGGTGATAACAATATGTGCAACTTATGAATACGAAACAAGAAATACCAATAGCTAAGAGAAAAATATAACTACCACAATAGCGCCGGGAAATCGCGCGAACATAACCGCCCACCTAAAATGGATATTTTAGATAGGACCAAGAAAAATAACTAAGAACTACAACTATAAGACCGAGCCAAAACGAATAAATAAAAAGGAAGGAGGATCACCAACTTTTTTCACCGGACGGGTAAACACTCCTTTGGGAGTCCGAACGGACCCACTCTGACGACGTTTTGTCTTTGCCAGGGCACCCCTTGTCCCACCCGGCCAATAGGCCAAGACAAAGGAGTGGTAGCGGGTTCCAACACGAAGACCACGTCACCGACCTTGAGGTTCGGGCATGCGCGCACCCCTTTCCCACACTGCATCTGCGTGTGCAGATACTCAGAGGACCAACGTGTCCAAAAGCTTTGATGCAGTTGACGGACTTGAAGCCAACGAGAGAGGTGAGAGGCATTCTCGACGACAGCAACTTCGGGGGGTTGCGAGAAGCGAGGTGCCGATCAACAAATGGGCGGGAGAGAGGTAATCTGGGCCATCCAGGGGGTCGAACGAAGTGGCACAAAGCGGACGACATTCAACACGGCTTCGATGCGTGAAAACGGGGGTGGAGAAACTCCTCGAAATTAAGGGCGGAGTCCTTAATTAGTCGATGCAGGATAACTTGGCGGATTTTACCCCGGCTTTCCAAAGTCCCCCAAAAATTAGGAGCGTAAGGGGGGTTGAATGCCCCCTAACTTTACGTAGTGCAAGCTTGTCCGCGTGGCGGTCTCAGCTGCCGTGAGAGAATCGTAGATCTCGCGGAGCGAGCGAGCAGCCCTACGTAGTTACGGCCACAGTCGGAGTAAATGTGAGCTGGGAGTCCACGCCGGCGAGAAACCGATCAAGACAGGCCAGGAAAGCTTCAGTGGACAGGTCAGAGACCAGCTCAAGGTGCACAGCTTTGGTGGCCATGCAGACGAAGGGGACATAATAGCCTTTGACGATGGAGGCTTTAAACGGCGAGGACTCGTCTTCACTGAGAATGGGCCAGCATAGTCTGTGCCCACGTGGAGGAACGCACGCGAAGGTTTAACGCGAGGCTCGGGCAGATTAGCCATAATTGGCGGATTAGGCTTGGCGCGGAATTGAAACAGGTTAAGCAGCGACGAATGCGTTTGCCGTAACAAACCACGCAGAGAGACAATCCAATACATCTGCTGAATGAGAGCTTGCACAGTGCGGGGGCCAGAGTGCAAGGAGGAGAGATGGAAGGCATCACACAAGAGCGCGGACAAATGCGCTTCCTTGGGAAGCAAGAGGGGATGACGAGCTTCTTCGGGGAGAGAAGAATAATGAAGCCTGCCGCCCACCCTGACAAACCCACGGGAGTAAATGAAGGCTTGAGGGTGGCGATGCGGGGGGTCACGAACGAGTGTTTAGCCATTCTTGAGCTCACCAGCGAAGTACTGCTGCTGAGTGATGCGCACAAAACAGGCGCATCGCGTCCTCAAGATCGGACGGGAGCAGAGGACCAGAGGGGGGTGCAAGGTTACTTCGACGAGCAAGCAAGATGCGGGAAAAGCGTACCACGTGACCGAACACGCGTTTGGCTTTCAAGAGCGAGGAAAAACTCTGCAGTTTGACAAGCAGAGGATCAATGACGGATCATGAGTTATCAGCACCGTGGGAGACGCTTTCAGCTCGGGCAAGTCGTGGCTGGGTTCAACCGAAGGGACCGAGCGAGACCCTTTGGAGGGGGGAGAACGCATGAAGGGGGAAACCCAAGAGAACCATATGGGGTGGTTCAACAGGTCCAGGGGGAGCAGCCCCCGAGAGGCGCAAATCGGCAGGGTTCTCTTCAGAACTAACATGAGCCCAATTCAGGGGAGATGTGGTCTCGAGTATTTCGACTACCCGATTGGCGACGAATGTTTTCAGCTGGTGGGGGGGGGTACTGAGCCAAGCGAGCACGATAGTGGAGTCAGTGTATAGCAACACTGTTTTCTATGTGCAAGGGCTTGAGAGGGGGTTTAGGGTGTCTTTAAGCACCCTAGAAAATAACAAGCTCCACTGAGTTCCAACTTGGGCACAGAGAGCAGCTTGACGGGCGCGACCTTGCTCCTGGCTCTCAACAATCTGACGTGAGATTGCGAGCACGTCTCAGCGTGCAAGTAAAGAGTAGCAGCATAGGCCTTCTCGGAGGCGTCGAAAAAACCCTACAAGCCGGTAATGTGGCATCGTTTCATGACAAGGAACGCGGAACATGAACATCACTCAACTTGGGCACGCTTTCAATGGCAGTGACCCAAGTCTGGGGAGAGTGATGCCGAGAGTGATTCATCCCACTCCACGCGCAAGAGCCAGAGATTCTGCATGAACACCCTTCATCCAGGAGACGAAAGGGGTGAGAAACCCGAGTGGGTCGAATATGCGCGCGATGTAGGAGAGTTTTGGACCGTTTGGTGACGCAACCTACAAAGGGCAGAGTGTGGAAGCTGAAGCAATGGGAACGAGGTCCCAAAACAGACCGAGAATTTTCAAAGTTTGTTCGTCGTTGGAGAAGACCAGGGGAGTTTCTAGATGGTCCTTGGGGGGGGAGCTAAGACGTCAGGAACATTGCTAGCCACTTGCGTAGCTCGACGCCTGCACCACTGAGTGAGGGGACTGCAACTCAGCACGAAGCACGAGGGCTTCGTCAAGGTCACTGGCGCCTGAAACTACGTCATCTATGTAGATGTTTGAAGTAAGGGCGCGTGAAGCGAGAGGAAACTTAGCACCTTCGTCCACGACCAGTTGCTGCACACTCGTTGGGCCTGGAAGGCAGGGGGCGTGAGACCGGGGCCCACTGTATTGAGCTCGTACTCAATGACAGGAGAGTAGGGCTCAGGAGGGCCAGAATATGTGCTGAAAGCACGATCGTCCTGGTGCACAAGGATTTGACGGTACATCTGTCTCACGTCCGCGCACAAAGCTACAGGATAAGTGCGAAAAATGGTTTAGAAAAAGTGGAAGGTCACTTTGAAGCTTAGGGCCCTCAGCAGGGCGTGGTTGAGAGCGACTCCACTCTGAACAGGAGAAGAGGCGTTGAATACCACTCGCAGTTTAGTGGTAGAGCTTGTGACCTTGTGTACACAATGATGTTGGGGGACTATGTACTCCGCAGGTCGAGAGGAAGGCTGCATGTGCAGTGAACGAGCGTAATCACTCATGAACTCATGATATGAGTCATGAAGTGGAGGATCACGCTTCAGACACGCTCTAAACTGACAAAAGTCTTGAGCGCGACGTCACGATTGTAGCCTGGCATGACGCAATCAGGCTTGAATGGTAGAGCGACCGAGTAGGGCCAGAGGGGTCGCGAGAATGAGTTTTAATGAGTGCTCTTCAAAGAGCGAATCCATTGGGTCCAGAGAGGGAGGTCGACTGACTTCTTCTGTTTCCAGAAAAGACGGAGAGGTATGTTCCAACGGGGAGCTTGTCACAAGCGAGAAATGAGTAGGGTGACTCAGGTCTGGTTGAGTAGCGTGGACCGGACCTAAGATTACCCCAAACCCAAAAACCCTTTTTGAGTGCGGCAGGTTTGCTGCCTACGATCGTGTGTCCGGTTTAAAAGAGAATGTCTGATTTGAGATCGGCACCAATGAGGAAATCAATGGGCCCTGGTACATTGAAGCGATCGTCCCGCGAGGTCAAAGGGCCCTGATAGCGCTCTAGACGTCATGGACACGGAGGATGTAGGCAAATTGCGGGAATAGTTGAGAGAACGTGTGCATTGACATTCATAGAGGGTTGCCCAGAGAGCCGAGAAGCTAAACTGCATTGGCCAATACCATGCACTCGAGTATTAGTTTGTCCGACACCTGACCCGTTGGGCCCTTGGCTGGATTGACTTTCAAGCCCAAACGTTGCACTAACGACTTTAGTGATAGCAGAGATTTGTGACCCGGAGTCAACAACCGCGCGAAAGGGTTGCATGATCCCGTGCGCGTCACTAATGAGTGCGCGAACGGTGCCTAGTATGACAGTTTGATGGGTGGGGCTCGAAGCCTGGGCTTGACATGACAGAGTCTGGGGTGCTGAAGGACCTTGCTCGGTGACAGGAGTATCGTCAGCGAGAGACGGGCGGGTTCAGAATGTAACATAGAATGATGTTTAGAGCTTTGAACACAGAACATGATTTCGTGGAAGTGCATTGGGATCGCAGATGTGCACCCATACAATTAAAACAGCGGTTTTAATTGGCGCAGCGTGTCATAACGTTGGTCTATGGTTAAACCACGGAAAACATTGCACTGGTACAATGTATGAGAAGCCTTACATACCGGACCAAACGGACACAGTTGATGAGAGTGATTACGAGATGAGTTATGGGTACTCGCTGCACACTGTTGTTCGAGGCAGGTGACGACACTAACAAGGTGTTGATTCGCTTTGAAGGGAGAGAACTTTTTACGGTAGTACAGAACTTTTTCCCGCAGCACATAACTCCATCGTTCTAGATTGGTCTTCGAGAAAATCGATTAGCGATTTGTAATCGGGAGTTGAATTAGATATTTGTCTGTTTTCAAAAGCCTTGCGAGATACGCATCGAGATTAGCTAATGCCAAACATAACATAAGAAATCACCTAAATCGGGAAAATTCAGAGCTTTCAGAGATTCGACAGAGTTTTCGATGTGTTTTAGAAACGCTTGAGACCGTCATAGGATGACTTTTTTAGAGGGAAAAAAATCTAAAATCTTGTGGACATACAAACTCCCTAGTAAACGCTTGTTTTGGGTAACGAGAGATGAGAGTGTTCAGAGCGAGGGGTAATTTTCTTCAGTTATTTGAAAATCTGAGATGAGGGCCAACGGAGTTTCAGACAATGAAGTTGTTAAATAGTGTAACTTTTGAACATTACTTAATGATTTTTTATCATCGATCAGAGATTTGAAAAGAGAATAGAATCGGGCCATTTGCAAATGTCTCCTTTTAACTTGGGAAGATCTATGACTGGCAACGCAAGAGATGGTTGAACTGAGGCGGACAGAGGACCAGGTTGAGTCACAACAGGGCGCTGATTTTAATTTATCAACCGTAGTATAACGAAACTTACAAGCAAAGAAAAGCGTTTCAAAACTGTCTTGAACTTTGTCTATTTCGATCGATTTGCGGGAAGAACTACTTGGGTGTTGAGTTCGGGAATAGACATTGGATTTCGCGGAAAGCAGATTCCAATTGAGACAAATTATCAAAACGGGGCCTAAATGCCTCAACTTGATCGGGTTTTTATTTTTTCGAACGCATTGTACTTCGCTGAACGGACGCGAATATAAACTCGCGTCGAGCAACTAACTTTTTCTGCTGAGCTTGCAACTCTTCCATGATGAACGGAGATTACAAGTATCAAAAATAAAGGAAACAACGTAAGAGACAAATTAAAACTGAATAGCGCAATCAACAGAAACACGAGAGCGGAAAAATACAACACTCAACACCGTGTGTGTAGTGCGACGACCACAAGGACTGACCCTTTAATGAGAAAATATTTGCGAAAATGCGAAAATCACCGAGCATCCGGCTGCGGAGGACCATGTGTTCGAGCCGAGGGGCTCAACTCCGAGAATATGGACTGTATATATTTTTTTTGATCTGAACTTACCCGAATCTTGACGTAAGCTGAAGGAGGCAGTGCAGAGGTAAGTACGATGGGCGAGATGTTAAGCCCCACCGCGAGAGAGAACGGGATAAATAACTCAGTTTGGGAAGATAGTAGGAAGTTAAGAATGCCTGGAAGGCAAGTCGAACCAAGGAACTGCAGCTCGAAATCCTTCGTTTGTATTCCAGACGACGCGGCAGGTGGCTACACACTTGAATACGTACAGTGAGTGCAATGTCCGGAGAGCGGACACGTGCGTTGCGAGTAGCGAGCGAGAGAAGTTGAGACGAAAACGAAAATTTGCACTTCATCGAGTGAAGGCGAGAGGTGAACTGCTTGAAAAAAGCAAATTGCATAAGTCGAACGCGAGAAAACCAGGGAAAAAACGTCTGATAGGCAGAAATTCAAAAAGGTGATAACAATATGTGCAACTTATGAATACGAAACAAGAAATACCAATAGCTAAGAGAAAAATATAACTACCACAATAGCGCCGGGAAATCGCGCGAACACTGATCAATAAAACTTTTGATTTCGTTTATCTCTGGCAGCGAGTACTAGCGATGGGGTATTGGAAACACTATCAAGAACTAACAAAGCAAAAACGATTGGTATTAAATTTCAATTTTTGGAGAAAGGCGGGGGGGGGGGGGGGGAGTCAACTTAAAGGACCTCGAGAATCTGAATAAGTCGGGTCTATATACCCAATTTCCTACTATTCTAGCAAAAAGTTTCCAATTACATTCTTATTCCCCGTTTTCAATCTTGGACAAATTACAAAATAATTAAGGATATTGTTCCATTATTTTGTATGTACGTACAGGTGCAATAATTAAACGTGTGGGCAAATTAATGTTTTATAGGTATGCACAAAATATGAAATTGAGTATTAATGTTATGATGATGATGCTGATGATGATGAAACGTTGCGAAAAAACGGAGCAAAATGCAGAGAAGAAAGTAAATAAAACAATCCCTGCCTGTAACTAAAATCAAGAAATGTTCTCGACTCTTTGGACTGGGGGGGGGGCCCCCCCCCCTACTACAAATTCCTTCAGAAATTGGTTTCAAACCCTTTTTGCCTTAAACTCTGTTTTGGGGGGTTGAGGGTTCGAATCCCGTCGAGACCGCAACCCCTGACGAAGGTTTGTACCGGGTTTTCCCTTTGTTCCCTTAATGCAAATGTAAGCGATTGGGGTCTTCTTACAGAAAAAGCCCCCGGAAAATCCCCCTTTGCAATTGTCCCATCGGCAACAGTTTTTACCTGAAGAGTGGCCCTATTTCACCCTATAAAAGATTTAAATTTCCCCCGGTTAAAATTGTAAAATTTTTTTTAAAATTTGTTAAAGCATTTACTCGTTCACAAAGTATCTTAAAATTAATCTCATAAAAAAAGAGAGCATTATCATTTTTTTTTTTATTGGGATGTTTTCATACAAACTCGGTTCTTCTATCTTCTTCTCATCGACGTTTTGTCCGTGAGTGGCAATGTAAATGCCGGCCTCTGTGGCCTAAATTAGGGTTTTGATGGGGTCCCCTGATGATAAAACCCGGGGAGTCGGGGTTTTTTTCCAGATGTATTTTGGGGAAGGGGGGGGGGGGTTTTTTAATTTGGGGAAAATAGCGGATCATCCGCCAGAAAATTGTACAGTATGAGTGGGTGGGGGCAAAAAAAAGTTTACGTAGGAACGGTTTTGTTATTCCCGTCTCTTCTTGGCGGGCGTTGGAAGACCCCTTTGGGAACATGGGGGGGCCGTTTTTCGGTTGAGATGACGAGGGGGGTATGGTAGAGGTGTTCTTTTTGCTGATATGGTCTGATATATATGTCTTTTGGGGCTGGGAAAGGGAAACTGTGTCTGCCCCGGGATGGTGGTTTCTTCTGTCTGGTGGGTTTTTTGTAAAAATGTTCGGGAACATCAGGGAGGTGCTGGGCTATTGATGCCATTTCTGGTCTTCGTGGAAGGTGGAGGGGATTTTCGCGCGGGGCAAAGGGCCCCCATTCGCAAGATTCTATTCTGTAGCCGTTGTAGTAATCAGATTGCTGATGCCCCACACCGGCCACCTGGGCATGCATGGGGGAGGGCCGGGTCGGAGAACCTGTTTGTAGATGGTCAACGGTCATAAATAAATTTGCGGGGAAGTAAGTGGGGGCGTGGGGCTGCCCTTTTCCAGTACTTTGCGATGGATTTTTGAATGTGGTTCAACCAGGTAAGGCGCGCATCCATCTCCGTCCCAAAGGTAGTTGCAGATGCTGCCCAAAGGGGATCTGACTCCTGCTAGCTCCAGATGGGGCAGTAGCGGTTCCGTCGCTTTGTGAAATAACCCTTTCGTTTTGGAGGGGTTATCGAAGTTCGCCACTTGCATCCGGGCGCCATCTTTTTAAACCCCTGCCTGGAGAAAAGCTCGGTCAGTGTGGGAGATCTTGCGTAGCTGCCAGGGCTCATCGCCCGCGAAAAAAAATGGATATCCCATCGGGGGATTTAGGGGGGTCCGCTGGTATATATTAAAATGGGGATGGACTTAACACGATCCTGTGGACACCCGCTTTGATGGTCGGTAGTAGAGACTGCTCCGACCAAAAACTTTGACGATCGCTCTTTTGGGAATGATTTTTAGGTGCTGTGGTGCAGGGGAATTTAAGTTTTTCCCAGTTTAAACAGGGGCCCGGGCGTCCCCGACTGTGTAAAAGGTTTTACCACACAAAAAAAGACAGCTCCGTACCATGCCCCAGATTTAAAAACCCGGGGTTTTTTTGTTGGAAAATCTGAGCAGTTGGTGCCAGTTGATGCTTGCTTCACAAAGCCTTTGGGTGTCTGGTATGATAGAATTTTCGCCCACGGGGCTCGGAGGCGATTCGAATGATCTTCTCTAAACCTTGCCCAACATTGAAAAACTAATGGGGTCGGTAGTTTGCGGGGGATCTCTTGGGGTTTTCCCTGGTTTTGGTAGGGCTACAACTCTGCTTTTTTTCCATGGATGTGGAAGTACATTCTCGAAACGGGGCGTTTATTATGCTAAGTAGGCGGCAGTGAGCAACTGCGGGAAAGTGAGGGAAAAGGGTTTTTTTAATTCCGTCGGGGCCCCGGGGGCTTTCCTTGGTGGGAGATCTCAAAGAATTAACGAAATTTCTGCAGGGGTGCCAATCGCTAGCAGGTAAAGGGGGTTTTATTGCTGTTGTATAGTCCCTTTCGATGGGCCCCGTCTAGGTCGGCGATGAGGCGCTGGAAACGTCTAAAAAGCGTTCTCCATAACGTCTGCTAGGGCGTTAGCCTTTTCTGTCTGCTGATGCCGTCCAGAGGGTTGTCCAGTGGGGATTTGGAATCCCACGTTTAGATATTATTTAACCAGGGGCCGATGAGTGTCGGCACTGAAGATTTTAATTTTTTTCCTCCACTGATGTCGGCGGTGTGCAGCAATATCGGGGCGTAGTTTCCCCTGCATGCTTGTTGTATTAAATGTGCAGGTCAGGCGTTCGAAGCCTGCCACCGTCGAGGGGCATATTCTTTTTAGAACCGATCGTTTTTACCCCTGCAGGGGAGGTCCATGTACTTGCTTGGGCCCGGGTATCCGGGGAACTGCCGTATCAAATGCGAACACACCTATTTCCAAAGATGAAGAAGGCACCTTAAATTTCTTGGGATTTTAAACAGAGGCCGGGGTTTCTCAGTTTTTGGGGTCAAAGCTGAGGAAAGGTCCCAGTTGGCTCTCTTGTAGTCTGGAACTGTGTGTGTAGAGATACTGGGGTAGTGTTCCCCGGTCAAAGTACGGACAGGGGGTCCGCGTAACGCCTGAGCGTTTGGAGGTCGTAGGATACTCTGACTTCCTAAATTGGCAATGTCCGAACGTCGCGTCTCCTTTTATAAGGTGGAAATATTTTGGATCGACGGGGCCAAAAACCCGGTAGCCAAGTCCAGGGAAGTGTGCCATATTGGGCACCCCTAGGGTTTTTTCTAAAAACCGAGTTCCAGTGCTTATCTTTAAATTTAGGTCGCCTGCCAAACGGGGGGGTGGGTTCCTGGAAAGAGCCCCTCTAACCAGGAGTAAATGCTTCCCCCGAGGGGGTTAACGGAATAGTCGAGAGGTCCCCCCCAGCGAGGTCATTCTACTGCGTACTTCAAGGAGTTTGGCCGGGGTTGGAAGGGGCCCCTGATGATGGTTATTTCGTTTGCTACTAGAATGGTGTTCCCCCACCTCGACGTGTGTTGTGCTGTTGGGCGGTCAGTTCTAATGAAGTTTTCCTGGAACTGTCCACTTCTGGTAGGGGAGAAGGGGATTTTTATTTATCGTGCAATTTCAAACGGGTTTATTTTTAAAAAATTAACAATTCTGGGTTTTTCAATTACGCCCCCATTGGCGTTTTCCAAAACAAAAAAAGCTTTCCCGGGTTTAGGGCCATGTTTTGGGGACTTTAGCTAATTTGACTACATGTCAGCCAAAGTTTTAGGATAGGGCTGGGGGTTTAATTCCTTGACCCGCTTCAACGATGCCATTATAATATTCCCGTCTTTGGGGTTAGGGCGGCGTTTTGGAACGGGTATGATTTGGAAGTTTGTAGGATGGGTTCGATGGCTGTGTTGAAGTGGTACTCGCTGGGGATACGAGAGTTGGCTGCTGTGGTTGCTGTGTGTAGATAGGGAAATTGATATCCTTGATTTGTTTTGCAGAGGGAAATTTAAGCCAGGGCGTGGTTTAGAGGTTAGTTCGTGGGAAAAACGAGGGTTTTGTTGCCTTCTTTGACGGCGACGTCCTTGGGTTGTGCGGGTGGACCCGCTGGCCAGGCCTTTTGGTACGCTGGGCGCGACGGGAAAAACCGGGTGGTCCCCCACATTTCACAGGTTGCTGGCATCGTTTGTGGGTTTTAGTACAGGAATGGAGTATGTGTGAGTGCGACTTGAACATGTTGGGTAGAGGCAAAAAGGCTGAGCTGTGGCCATAATTTGACAGTTATAGCCTGCCCAGGTCCTGCGGTCCCCGTACTTTTCGACAGTTCGCGATGGTGGCATACGCGTTCAAAAGAATGGATTGATTTCCCATTTTTGGGGGCCCCCAGAAGCGGACGAAAACGACAAAGAGGGGGATCGGTCTACGACACCTTCCACGGGACGGTGGCAGTTGTTGAAAATCTGCAAATACGAAGTCCTGGTTTTTTGCAAACTTCTTTTATGTCGTCTATGTCGCAGTTGCTGTAGCCCCCGCATTCAACCTTTTTCAGGCGTTTTTTTTAGCAGTGGGAAGTAAGAAAATTGAAGTCTTGTTCTCGGAAAGTTTTCTTCCAGGGCTTTATAAAAATTTTAATACTCTGCTTTTACTCTAAACGAGTCTTTCGTAAAAAAGATGACCGTCCCGTGGGGGATCGTCGAACCCAAATCCCTCATGACTCATAGTTGGGGAGCCAAAGACAGTGATTGGGGGAACACCTCCGCTTTTTTGGGAGTGTGCCCCCTGGGAGTTACTTTGTGGCAGTTTAGTTTTAGTGAATTTGTCTGTTTTGTCGTCGGATCCCCGGGGGGAATGACGTCACCGCTAGGTTTACGTCCCTTTTGATCGCCCAAATCCATCCGTCGTCGGCAGATAACTCTTGGGCTAGCAGACTGCGATGTTGGGAGGTCGTTTTTTTGGGGCGGGGCGAAACGGGTTTTACAGGGGGTTCCATGTTGGGGTTGGAGGTGGAATGCGGGAGTCGATGGGTGGGAATTTAAAAATGCTGTTGTCGCTTTTTTTTTGAAGAAAGTGCTTCTCACTATTTTTTCTTCGTTTCTGTTTTTTGTCGTTTGCTGCGGAGGCAGAATGGTTACATGGACTATGGATTTTTGTTTAATCTTGTTTTTGTTTGTGCTTATACTGGGATCCAAATTTTGTGTAGCGACCCCTTACCTGAGTGCTAGTGACGGGGGGGGGCTGGGAGCCATGACGGGTTTTCAGTGTCTTGCAATAGCCGATTACCTTATCTCTCAAGCCCTACTTGGCGACAGCCAGAGGGCAAAATCCACACTCGGGAGTGCTCGTACTCTCTCCTGCGTAGTTGGCCAGTTTTTGTTGTAATGCTAGGGGTGCTTTAAATAACTACCAAACTCTTAGTTATTTTTAAAAAAGCTGTTAAGTTAAGGGTTTTTTAATGTCAGTATGAAAACAGTCGCTATGCGGGTGTAGGCACGTGACAGTAGTATTCTGCTAATGGATTGTATCCAAACTTACGGAATATGCGTTGATGTCGCGCTTGTTTACGTAGCACGGCACTGAACACATCCGTTCGCTGCGAGCTCTGACTCGCGAATGTACAAACTCGTTAAAACCGGAGCTAACATGTTGTACGGACTTATGTCAAGTACTTCCATGTGTACCTATTACATATTATTACTTTGTCTTAAAGGGGTATTTAACCGCTAAACTCAAAAATATATTTCATTCAGGCTACCTAGTAATGAATTTAGCAATCAACAGACAATTATTGGGGCCACCATGACCTCCCAAAAAATTGTCCAAACATGACATATTTCGAGCTAGGTCCCATCGGCAAAATCTCCCATAAGAAATAACATGGGGACGATCTTTATGCCCCGTGACCTTGGAGGATTTTGATCCAAAAAAATATTGGCCATTATTGACGTACTCTACAGTCTTTCCTGTAAATTTTCCTTTATTTTGTTTTGTAATTTGGGAAGTAGTTCGGTCAAAATATGTTGATTACCAAGATGGGGTGTGATTTGGAATGCATATTTTTTGCGTGTTTGAGGTATATTTGGGCACAGTTTCAAGACACGATGTTATGAGGGCATTTTAGATTGTTACTATGATCTGGTATCAATGTGGACCAAAAAAGAAGCAGGTTAAAGCCGATTTAGAAATTTCCCAAAACACTAATTTTCGTAAGCTTCTGGATCCAAAAAATTGAAAAATTCGTTTTAAATCACATTTACAGATATAATTTTTTAAACGGTCATTTAAGTGTAGGATTGTGCTATAGATCACGTGGAAAAAAATATTTTTGGGGTTTTTAGCCCCTTTAACTCTAACTAAAATAAGTCATTTATAAATTGTAATATTGTTTGTAGATGATGTTTTCTTTCTGCTGTGTATACGATCGTGGCCAATTTCTCGTCGCCATCCTAGCATTTGCTCTTCGGACTATGGGAAACCACGAAAACCATGTCAGGATGGAAGCTATCTCGAAATCTAATTTACATTGGTTTAAGTTTAAGAATTTTTGAACTACTTCCCCAGGGTTGAGTTTCGTTTTGTTTCATTGGATACATTTTTAAAATTGTGTTTTTCGGTAGATCCTTGTTTATTAAGGGTATTTTTTTTTTTCTTTTTCCAATCTTTTTTTCTAATTTGAAATTAAAAAAAATTTTTTCCTTTTTTTTTCCAAAAGGGTTATTATAATTATTTGTTGGGTTTTTTATTGTTTTTTTGTTTTATTTTAAAAATGGGCTTTATTTTCTTTTTCTGAAACTTTTGGGGAAAAAAATTTTTTTATTTTTAAATACTTTCGGTTTTTATTTGGTGGGGGTTTTTAAAATAATTTATTATTTTCTATTTTTGATAATATTTTATATTTTATGCTTAAGGTTTGTTTTAAAGTTTGGAACCCGGGTTAATGTGCTTTGTTTATTTGCCAAATTTACAAAAAATTTTAAAACTTATTTTATTATGTTTTTTTTTAAGTTCGTTTCCAATTTTTTTAAATTGTTAAAAACCCTTTTTTTACAAAAAATTAATCAAAATTTTTTTGTTTTTTAATTTTTTTTCCCCCCTTTAAAAAAACTAGTTTTTTTAAGGGGGGAAAAAAAAATTTTTTCTTTTAAAACCCAAACCCAATAAAAAATAATTAATAAATAAAAGGATTTAATTTAAAAGGTCATTTTTTGGGTTTTTTTTAATTTTCTATTTTAAGGTGTGTGTTTTTTGGGTTTCAAAATTTTATTTTTTAATTTTTTTTGTTTGGTTTTTTTAATTTTGTTTTAATTTTTTAAAATAAACCCCAAAGTTTTTAAAAAATTAAATTTTTAAAATTTTTTTCAAAAAATTTGGGTTTTTTTTCGGGGAAGGGAAAAACTTAAAACAAAAAGGGAGAATAAAAAAATTATTTACGAATTAAAAGATTAAAAAAAAATTTTATTTCCTAATTATTTTATTTTTTTAGTTTTCAATTATTTTTTTTTTTCCCCATTTTTTTTTTTAAAACGTTGTTGTTTTGAATTTGAAGAAATTCCCTTAAAAAATAAAAATTTTTTCCAAAAAGTTATTTAAAAATTTTTTTAAAAAAACCTTTTTTAATTTCCAAAAGTTTTTAAAAAATTTTTTTATTTATAAATTAATAAATTATTTAAAAAATAAATTTTTAAAATTTTTAAAATTTTAATTATTTTTTATTTTAAAATTAAAATTAAAAATTTTTAAAAAAACACCCATTTTTTTTTTAAAAGGGGGGGGTTTGGGGGGGGGGGGGGGCGGGAGGAAAAAATAACAAAACCTAAACAAAAAAAACCAAAAATTTTTTTTAAAATTATTTTATTCCTTTTTAAAAGGTTTTCCCGGTTTTCTGTAAATTTTTGGGCCCTTGGGGAAAATTGAAAAAGTTCCCCAAATTTAACAATCGTTTAAAATTTTTCCCCAAGTAATCCTTTTTAGTTTTTAAAAATTTTAAAAAAAGCCAAAACCCCCCCAATTCCCTTTTTAAAAAATTCGAGGGAAACAGAAAAAACCTAAAAAACCAAAACCTTCTTTTTAGACCCCAAGGTTAGGTGTTTAAAACCGATTTTCCAAAAATCGGAATTTTTTTTTTTGGACAAATTCGGAAAGGGAAAAAGTAGGGAAATTTTTAAAATTTTAAATTCTCATTTTTGAAAAGGGCAACCCCTCCCCGGCCAAAAGGAAAACGAAACTTCTTTGGGTCCTAAAAAAAAGTTTTGTTTTGGGTTTTTTTAAACAAAATAAAATTTGGAATTTAATTGGGGATTCCCCCAAAAAAATTTAAATTAAAATAAAAAGGGAACAATGGTTTTTGGAAAAATGTAATAGGGTTGTGGTTTTTTAAAAACAAAAGGTTTGTTTGGTGGGGTTGGTTTTGGGAAAAAAAGGGGCCTTTTAATTTTTTTTAAAAAATTTTTATTAAATTTCGGGTCCTTTAAGGTTAAATTTAAAAATATAATAAAAAAATGATGGTAATTTTTAAAAAGAATTTTTGGGTTTTAAAAAGTCCCGTTTTTTTTGGAAGGAAAACTTTTTTAAAAAATTTTTTAATTTTAGGGCCATTGTTTTTTAAAAATTTTAAAATGGGGTTCCCCCCAGAAAAAAATTATTTTTTTAACCCCCATAGCCCCCTTTGAGGCCCAAATTTTTAAAGCAATTAAAAACGTTTTTAAAAATTCCCCGACGGGTTGGAACCCAGAAATTCCGGAAGCGCCAATTAATTTAAAATTCCCGAAAAAACAGGAAAAACCTTCATTTAAACCCTTTTTATTGTAACTGTTTTGACTAAAATTTCCCTAAAAGCGGCAATGAAAAACCTTTATTCTAAAAGCAAGGAAAACCTTAATCCCCCCCTTGGGTTTTAATAAACGAAATTTGGTGCAAAAAAAGCCTCCAAGGGGTTAGCACCCTTTTTTTTCAAAGGAAAAAAACCTTAAGCCCCGGGTTTTTTGGTCCTAAATTTAAAAAAACTCCCCCCAATTTTTTTTTCTTAAAAAAAATTTTCCGTCAATTTTTTTTTAAAAAAATTTAAAATTTTAAAAACCCCCAATAAAAAAACAAATTTTTTTCCAAAAAATCGAATTTTTAAAAAAAAAAAATCCAAAAATTCAAATTTCCTAAAAAGAACCCCCCCCCGGGCGTTAAAATTTAAACCACCCCATTTAATTCTAAAATTTAAAAGGTTTTTTTTTGAAAAAAAAATTACAATGGGATAAACCCATTTGGGGTGAAAATAAGTCAAAGAATTTTTAAAAAAAAAAGAAAAAACCCGAAAAAATTTTCGTTTTCATGGAAAAAATTTTTTTTCGTTTTACGCTAAAATTTTTGGCACGAATATTTAATTCTTAAAAAAAAGGTTTCTGGGAAAAAATCTTTTACAATGGGGAAAAGGGGATGGGGGTTAAGAAGCGAAAAAATTTTTTAAATGGGAAAAAAAACCCGAAAAAATTGCGTTTTTTAGAAAAAATTTTTCCCGATTGGGCTCAAAACGTGGCATTTTCTAATTTCAGAGTTTTTAAAAGGGCCCTCCATGAAATTTCATCGCAATCGGAGTATGGGTTTTTGGGGCCGGAATCGGGGGCTAACAAACAGACAAAAATACAAAAAAAAAAAGGAAAAAAACCATCCCGGATTTTTTTTCCCAGGGGAAAGTGAAAGGGAATCTCGCCTTCGCTCGTTTACGCTAACCCAAAAATGAAATTGTGAGATACGTACGTGGGAAAAAGGGTTTTTGTTTATTCTACTGGGGAAAACGCTTAAGCCCCCGCCGCGTTTTTGGATGACGAAATTTGGGTTTGCTTGACTCCCTTTTTGTTATGGGGAATTTTTCCCTGTTCGGGTAAAAAAAATCATTACAAAGGGTTGAATTTTTTTTTAAAAAATTTTAAAATTTAAAATAAAAAATAAATCTTAAAATTTTTAAATTTTTTTTAATTAATCGTAATTATAAAAAAAAAAAAAAATCTTTAAAATTTTTCCATTTCCAAAAGAAAATAATTTTTTTGATTGTCCCTAAAATTTTTAACGAATAAGGGAATTAAAAAATTTAAAGGGTTTCTGGGGAAAAAAATTTTACAATCGGAAAAAGAAAGGGTTGGGTGTTTTTTTGTCAAAAAATTGTTTTAAAAAAAAAAAAACCCCGAAAATTGGGCGTTTTAAAATGAGAAAAAATTAGGTTCGTTTTAAATTTTTCCACGTTTAATAAAACCCCATAAAAAAAAAGGTTCTTTGAAAAAATCATTTACAATCGGAAAAAGGTGTAGGTTTTTAAAAACGAAAAATTTTTTTTTTTTAAATTTCGAAAAAAATCGTAAAATTGCAAATTTTTATGGGAATTTTTTTTCGATTGGGGTTTTAAAAAAAACTTTGGCAGTTCTAAGGTTCGGATTTCGAAGGTCTCAAAAAAAATTTCATCGAAAATCGGAGAAATTTTTTGGGCCGGGAAAAATCGGGGCAAAACAAACAGACAAAAATACAAAAAAAAAAAAAGAAAAAAAAAACCATTCCGGTTTTTTTCCCCCTCCAGTGTGGGTAAAAGGGAAAAACCCCCCCGCTTCCCTCGCAAACGCTCGTTTCCCGCTCATCCAATAATAAGATGGAAATTTGAAGAGAGTGACCTTTAGATGTCAATCACTGGGCATTGTATTAAATGGAAAAAACCCTTTTCACCAGGATTGCCAGGGGTGGGAAGGATCGGTTCATCTCACAAATCGGAGCCCCTCGCTTCCCCTTGAGAATGAAAAGGGTAAGATTTAATCAAAATTTAGATTTTTTTTTTAAATCCACTTTGTATAGTAAATTTTAAATTGATAGGTGAAAAACATGCCGAAAAATATTTGGGAGAGTTTTAAAGAAAGGAAGCGAATCTGAAGCTTGTAAAATGAGAACTGAACGACTGAAATGAGTTTGAACGATATCTGGGCTAAAATTTGAAAAATAAATTTAAATTTTCCTGCCCATCCTACCGTTTTAAAATTACAACTTTTTTAATTTTCTCCCCCCAAATGGGCCACCCCCCGTGAGTTCGACCCGGGCCACTAATTCAAAAAAAAACTAAAATTGGGATATTTTTCTTAAACCGTCTCCAAAAAAGATTTATTTAATCTTTCGTCGGGGGGATTTTTGATTTAAATTTAACACATCATTTTTTGAGCCATTTCTTTTTCCCCCATTTTTTCAAAAATCCATTACAAAATCGCCAAAAATGGGGAGATAAACACAGCATTTTTTAAACTAGCTGTTTTTTTTTCCGCACCAGTGCACCCCCCATAAACTTTTTAAAGTAGTTTATTTACTTACCCCTCAAAGAAGTAAGAGAAAAAACCCTAGCAGCAAATTTTTTATTGGGTACGTTTATTACCCCATTGGAGAAGATACCCATGTGTTTTTTTATACTTCCCCTTTAATACAAAAACCCTTTTTAAACTTTAAAAAGGGAAAATCTAGATAGTAGCATGAGTACACACATTATTGAAAACGGGGTGGCGGCAATAAGAAAAAAATTTAAATGTAAATAAATTAAATAATAAATAGCGCAACCCTGTAAAGGGGGTGTAAATTATAATGTTCACATTATCGTTTCTAGTCGGGGGTTCGCCCGAATAAAGCACCCCAAAAATAAATTACCAAAATTTTCCGCTAATTCTTTTTGGGGAAATGAAACATTTTTTTAAATTTTCCCGTAGAAAACGCAAAACTTTTAACTAAAAGCTTCAGCAAACGATGTTTGCACTTAGCGGGGACATTCTTTTAGAAAACAATCCCCTTTTTTTTGGAAAACGTTGTTGGGAGGAACCAAGAAGCCGTTTAAAAATGTGCCCCGTTTGATCAGAAGAAGAAAGAGTTATTTATTAAAAAAAATTTTAAAGTATCTTTTTTATTTAAAAAAAATCAAATTTTCTTTAAAAATTATTTAGATCCTATTGTTTCGAAACTACATTTTTTCCAAAAAATTTTTAAAAATAAAATTTAAACCAAAAAAATGGAAAATTTGGAAAGGGTTTAGATTTAATATTACATAAAGTTAAAATTATCAATTAAAATATTTTAAATTGGGCCCCTATTTACTTAAAAAATTTCTTTAATTTTTTTCAAATTTCTTTTAAAAATTTTCTTTCTTCTAGTTACAAGTATAACCATGGGACATAAAAAATAATCGGGCACAAAAAGTTAAAACTGACTTCCAAAAAAATATATTAAATTGCATGTTTCCCTACCTCCTACAAAATATTTTGTCATTTTTTGGGGTTTATTTTTCTACCCTTTTTTTAATGGTTTTAACCAGGGTTTCTTTTTTTTATGCCAAGGTTTGCGGCCCTTTTGTTGCCCAATGGGGGTTTTGGACCCCATTTCTTAAAAAAGTTGGTTTAATTGACAAACAATAAATTTGGAATGTGCCCATAGCATTTTCAAATTTAAGGAAAAAAACAGTTGCCCCTTTTAATTTTTGGAAAATAATGCAGACCTTTTAATAACAAAAAGAGTCCCGGGAGTAGTGGTGAGGGAGGTTGGGGGAAGGGATTCCCCTAGAGCGTACAGACGGGAAAGCCCTGGGGGGGGAAAAGTCGAGAAGGTCTGGGGAAGTTTCTTGGTGTGCGATGGGGCAAATCTGATCGGGGGAGGGGCACCCCTGACCAGCAAACACACTTTTTGTCTACAGGGGGGGGGTTTTTAAATGTTTTTCCGACAAGACCATTAATAACGTTGGGAAATAAGGGATTTTGGACAAAAAAGACCGAAGGAAAGAACAATAAGAGAGCGATTTCCAGAGTCCCAAGGAAAGTGCGGGCGAGCCCAAGAGAGGCGGCAGCCGCCCCAAGTGGCCGAAAAAGGGGAAAAGCCCTGGGGCGATTCTTTCCGGGGATCCTTTTTTCGAGACATCGTCACTGCCCATACCGGGGCCCAAAAAAATAGTTTTAAAAAAAATGATTTCATTCCCCAAATGTCAGTAAAGTCGGGGGACACGAATCACTTTTTTCATCGGGTTAAGATGTGCCCCCAGCTGAAAGGTAAGATTGGGTTATCAAATTGTTAAATCATGTTTTCCTTCCTTTTGTTGAAACCATGTTCTTGTTCATTTTAAAACCTTTCCTAATCCCATGTCCTAAAATTTCATCCCCCCGTTTTTTTAACCTACCCCGATCTCGGTCCCTTTTGGGAAGATTACCCCTGGTAACAAATAACAGTCTTTCCCCCCCAAACAACATTTTACTTGGTGAAAAACTTTCCTCCCAAAAGGGCTAATAAACCTCTCAACTTGAAGGGTGGATTTGGCGCCTTTTTTTGTATATGTTTAAGCTTTTATATACAAGGATTAAGGGTTTTTGAGGGTTTTTTCTGACGTGTGTTAGGGGGTTCCAAAAAGTGGGTTCGGCAAAAAACCCATAATTAGTTATTTTTTAAGATTTTATATTGAAGTCGTTATGTTTAAAAACTCATTTTTCTTTGGGGTTTATGAAACCCTGTGTTTGATAGAAAACAAAAATTTGGGTTTATGTTTGAAAAAACTAAATCTTTTTAAGAAGAGGGGCCCAAGGGGTTGCACTGTTTTTTCTTTTGGGGCAGATTTGGGGCTGTCGCCGTTAAATCCCTGACTAGTGTTATCATTTTCCCAAGGCCCGTGTCTTAGTTTTGCGTTTCGCCCGAGACCCGTGATAAAAATTTGGGTTTCCACTAGTCGAGGTTTACTATATTTTTTTACTATGCGCCCTCAAAACCTAGGAAAGGGCAATGTTATCTATGTTTTTAAATATTTTTGTTAAAAAATAAAGATTCTTTTGTCGTCTAAATTTGAAATTAGTTTTTGATTTTAATTTGTTGGGTCGTTTTAAAAATTAAAATTTTGAAATTTGTGTGACGGGGTTTTTGCTATGCTTTGCTAGTGGAAAGAACAGCTGGGGGTTTGTCGATTTTCAACGTTTTTATGAGGATGCATAAAAAGCTTGTTGTGGGTAGGGTGCCCCGGCGTGGCTTGGGGAAACCCCGCGCGGCCGGGGGGCCCGCTTGGTTCGGGCCCGGCCAAAGTGCCTATCGTTTTCGGCACACCCGTCCCATGGGGGGACACCCAAGTACCCAAACGTCTAGGGAACACTTCCAAAGGCACATCATGAATTTTTCTCATGGTGGTCCTTGGTTTGGGCCCCAGACTCGGGAGTGCGGGGCATACCCCAAGATCGGCTGTTTGGGAAAAAACTTTTTCGTGTTAACTCAAGACGTGGCGAAACTGGACAAAATTTTATGAGAGCCAAAAAGGGAAACATCGATGTTGCAAAATTGTTTTTCCACCCAAAGATGGGGATGCCAATCTCGGGGAACGGGGAAAGGGGCCCACGGTTTTTTTTGGTTTTCGATAAATAAACCATTTTCGTCTTTTTTCCCTCAAGTTTCCGTCTTTTTTTTTATCAGGTATAAAATTAAAATTTTTTTGATATAGAAATAATATTTAAAAATTTTAGTTTTTTAATTTTTATTTTTTGTATGAGTAATTTTAATTTTTGAAGTTTTCATTAGTATAGGGGTAGTGTGATAGGGGTAAAAAAGGGCTACAATAGTTTAAAATTTTCTTTTGAGTTTTAAAGATTTTGTGGGCATTGAAAAATAATTTTAGTATTTTTTAATGGGGTAAAAATAATGAAAATGGGCCCGGGTTTTGGGAGCGCCTATCGCATGTAAATAGTAAATGGGGTGTTTTTACATTTTTACATTTATTTTACATTGTATTGTGTTGTACAGTTTTAAATTAGTGATTCTACATCTTTGGGGGGTTTTTATATTCTTAAGCGATAATGTTTTATGTTTCTTTGGGAAATATTTGTTTTGTTTTTAGAAACATATTTGGGGTTTCAAGCGCCTAGGTGGGCAGTTTGGGGTTTTTTCTTGTGCTTGATTTCGTTTTTTTCCAGAAATGTAAATTTGGGCCGCAAATTTATTAAAACTTGGTTGTTTTGTATCCGGTCCCCCACGGTGCAGTTGGGTTTTAGCGCGACGGTTAGTGTTTATTGTTGTTTTTATTTGTAAAATGTGTTTATAATTTTGGTTTTTTCCTTATAAATTTAGAAAAGTAATTTATCAAATTTTAGGTGGTTTGTATGGATGTCATTTAGGGCAGGTGGCTTATATAAAAAATGTTTTTTCTATTTTTGATTTGTTTTTTTAAAATGGTAATTTGGTTTTTTAATCATTTCTCCAAAGGGATAAGTAATATGATTTAGGTTTATAAAACTTAAGCCCCTTTTGGGCCCTCGGACTGTGCTGTGTTTTTGCTGTTGCTCCTAAGTAATTTTTTTATATTTTATTTTTTTGTTTTTGCTGGATATTTAAAAAAAGGGGGGGAGGGGCTGCGATATTTGGCCCCAGGGTTTTTTGGTGGATAGGTTCCCCCGGGCCATTTGTAATTTTATAGCTTGGGAAACTGTGTGTGGGATTGTTTTATTATTATTTTATCGATTGGGTGGTTATTTTTTGGGTTCTTTCATGGTGCAAATTGAAAAGATTGTTTGCTAAAAAAAAAAAAAGGAAATATTGCAAAGGGGGTTTCTTTTTATTTTCTTGTGGTTTTTATCCCCAAAGGCGTGGGTTTCGATGCTTTGCGTGAGTTTTTTTTTCCCCGTAAGGGAGAGGTATTTGAAAAGTACGCGGTTTTTATGCGGCGCCCCACAGAGTTGTTCCTTTCAAAAGGGGGACGTCAAACGCTTTGGGAATCTGTTGTTAACGGGCCCGGGGGCGGAACAGTGGGGAAGTAGGGAACACACTAGGGGGGGGAGTCTAAACCCGGTGGGGGTTGGTTTGGGGGTGGTATCTTTGGTGGGGAAAATTTAGGGGTTTTCCCATGGTTAGATTTTCGGTTTTTGGGGTTTTTTTTCACTTTATTTTTAAAATACAAAACCTTTTACGGGAAGGGATACCCTTTAAAATTAGGTTTATTTTTTTGCTGTCCAAGTACACATAATTTTTTAAAGGGAGGCCCTTTGTGAGTAAAAGGACATCCCTTATTTGGTTTTTTTTGGATATATTTAAAGTTGTACGCATCGTTTTGGGAAAAATATTTTTAGGTAAATTTTTTTCTGTTTCTTTTGGTTTGAAATTTTTACAATGGAGTTTTCTAAAGTTGTATGTACTTTGGCCCAGGATGTTGGCTTAGAAAAACAGCCTGTGGTGTAATTGGGGTTTCAAAACCCAGAACGTGGGTTCGGCTGTTTTACAAAAGGGGAAATGAGTGCACTTAAATTAAATTTTTAAATTTAAGTTTTCTGTTTTTACATTAAATAGGGGGGGTATAAATGGGTTATGGTATTTTGTAAAAACAAATGTGTTTTTTAATAATTGTAATTGTTCCAATGTAATTTTTTTTCACTTTCTAACTAATAAATTTTTGAATATTTTTTTGATAAAGTTTTCAAATTAATTTTTTTTGTTTTCATAATTCAAATTTAGTTTGTTAAAATGTAGTTAAAAACAAATTAAAAACTTTTTTTTTATTTTTTTTATTTTTTCGGCAAATTTTCTGGAAAGTGTTTAAATGTTTTCACTAAGCAGTCAGTTTTACATAACCGTGGAATTCGAAAGGTTTCTGTGATTTTTCATTTTTTAAATGTCGGTCAATGTGTAACATTCGTCCCGGGGAGTTTTTTTTGTGGTTTTTTTTTACTATTTGCGCGGGGTGTTGGTAAAGTTTTTGGCTGGGCCGAATTTTTTTTTATGTTTTAGTGGGAATGACTTAACCTTGTGCAAATCCAAATGGGGATGGGAACCTTTCAGTCTTTAGAATGCCCGTACCTTTCCCGCATACATCGGCGGGGGTTCCGAATCTGTCTTGGGAAAGCCCCGTCAATTTTCCCGGGGGAACACATCAATGGGTTTTAAGGGGGGTTAGGGTTTAAAGGGGAAATTTACCAGGGGTTCCCCAATTAATTTTTTTTCAGGGGTTGAAAACATTAATTTTTAAAAATGTAATTTTTTTTTTTTTTTATTTTATGCACAAGCCAAAGATATTTTTTTGTTTTTTTATTTTTTTTAATTTTATTTTAAAAATTGCTTTGGTTTTGGTTAAAAATAGGGATTTTTAGATAAAATTTTTTTAGGGTCCAATTTTGCAGGAATTAGCGTTTTTTTTGGATGAATTGGGTGTCAGTCCCATCGAACTTTTTTTTTACCTAGGGGCCCCGGAAGTATTACCTGGGAAAAGGGGATGGTTGCATTTTGGGCTGGAATTTGGGGGGTGAGGATCGTTTTTTTGGGGGAATTTTTTTTCAATTATGAAATTTTCCCGCTATTTGGAATTTGGTTTTTGGTATGATGATGTTTTGATTGATTGCGGGAAGAAGGGGGAAAGAAAACGGGGAAAGAAAGACGTTTAAGTTTTGAAGATGTCAAAAAAATTTCAAGGAAAAAGGAGCCACAAGAGGGATAATGAGGGGGGGATCCCGAAGAAACAGGTTTTATTATAAGGGGCAGTAAATGATGTATGGAGGAAAAATCTTAATCCCGAAGGGCATCAATCTTCCTGTAATTTTTTGATTTATATGGAGAATTTTTGTACAAGATTTGGGTTTGAATCTTCTAGGGGGGTGCGAGATGGCATGTTTTGGGGGAAATTTTACATTTATAATGGTCCCTTTCATGTCGTTTTTTTATGCCAAGTGATTTTTTCGGCCCTTTTTTTGACAAAGGTGATTGACAACACTTCTTAAATAAGTTGGGAAATTTTGACAACCCAAGAATTGGGAAAGTGCCGCATAGGCAGTTTCATAACTTAATTGGAAAAAAAACAGTTGTCGTTTTTAATTTAGGAAAAAATGAAAACCTTTCCAAAAACATAAAAATTGCCCGAGTAGTGGGGACGGGTTGAGGGGAAGGGGGCTTAGGCCCCAAGACGTACAGAAATGGAGCCCCCGGGGGGAAAGGGCGAGAAGAGTCTAGGGGAAGTTTCTTGGGGGTGCGATGGGGCGATCTGAAACGGGGGTTACATCCTACCAGCAAAACACACAAGTTGTCTACAGGGAGGGGGTTTAAAAGTGTTACCACCAAGAACCCGTAAAAACGTTTGGGGAATAAAAGGAGTTGGGGCACAAAGACCTGAAGGGAAAAACAAATTTAAAAGAGCGAGGGCCAGGAGTGCCAGGGGGCGGGCCCAGAAAAGAGAGGCGGCAGCCGACCCAAATGGGGAAAAAGAGAGAAACCCGGGGCGAGTCATCCCGGGATTTCCCCCTTCCAGAACCCTCGTCAATGACATACCCGGGTCCAAAAGGGAAAAGTGTAACTAAAGATTTTAATTTCAAGTTTAAAGTCCGTAAAGTCCAAGGGGGAAAAGAAATCACGTTTAGGTCCGGGGAAGAGCATGCACCCAGCTGTGGTAAAATTTTGGGTTTTCAAAAATTTTTTAAATACATGTTTCTCCTTTTTTTGTTGAAACTGTTGTGTATATTTTTATGTTTAGGGGTTTTTTGTATTTCATATGAGCCGCCCCGCAAGAATTTTTTTCCCCGCACTTTTTCCCCGGGCTACTTTTTAAAGCAGCGACTGCGGGCCGGGGGAAGTTTACAGTGGGGGCAATTTATCTTCTTTCCCAAAACCCAGCCCCGACCGGTCCACGGTTTTTTCCAAAGTTCAAGTGTAATTGGAAAATGTCTTTAATTAATAAAAACAACATGGTTATTTGACGTCGTGTACTGAATAATTTGTTTCACCCTTTATTTTCCCAAACAAAAATATTGGGGACGAGGTTAAACCCGGGTGCCTAAAAACTCTTTATTACAAAAAAAAGAGGGGACTTAAACCGCCTTTGACGACGGGCCCTTCCCCATGGCCCAAATTTGGGGCCTACGTAAGTTTTCAAACATGTTGGGACCTCTATAAAAGGGAAAAGTTGAATGCTATTTTTTGGCAAAAAAATATAGAGGACCAAAATAAAAAGAAAACTTTTTCCCCTCAGTAGTGGAACAGAAACCTATACGGTCCTTTCGTTTTATTGGCCCCGCCCAAAAAAAACCCAAAGGGAAAAAAACCCTTTTTTAAGGCTTTTTGGGCCTTTTTAAATCAGCATTTTTAATCCGAAGCCAAACAAATATGTCAAAGGTTTAAAATTTTTAACCCAGGGATTTAACTTCCCCATGGAAACCTTGAAATTCCACATAGCAATTTTCGTTTAAAATGAGTGAGTTCTGGGGAATTCACTTACCCGGAGAAAAGTCCCAGATAGATTTAAATGCCCGGGAGAGAGACCAATCCCTGCAAAAAAGCTACTTCTGATCCTGACTAACCTTTTTTCCGAAAAAATCAAAGCTGCTTTCCCTTGGGACAAGAAACAGCTGTAAGGATGGGAAAAGAATTTACATGCTTTCCGTGGGGAGGTTTTATGAGCCCAGGCCTCTACAGGTAAATTATAAGGTAGGGCCCCGAACTAGGGGATTTAAAGGGGGGGGTTTCCCCCCAAGTTTTCGATCCCTTTCAAGGCTCGGGCCCCATAGGGGAATACAAATAGGGCATTGGGTACCGCTGTGGAAGGGGGAAAATTGGCAAATCGGGTTTCCCGCACTTTCCTACGCAAAGGGAGGTTTTGCAAAAAAAGGGAAAGGGCCCTTTTGGGGAAAAAGTGTTTTGGGCAAACAAAAAGCCAAAAGGGCCTACTCTTGACCCTGATAAGAAGCTAAGCCTCAATAAAAACATGGGAACTATCCGATGTGGATAAAACCCGATGGATTTGGCCCCTATATTATCGGGGCAAAAGTTATATTTTTTTTTTAAGGGTTTAAAAATACTAAGCCCAACCCTGCAGAGGGCCCGACTGGTACAGCTAAAGTTGGGGGCGGTCAACCATTCAGTTCGTTTGGTTTGACAGCGGGCATTTTCGAACGCTGATTGGGGGGCGAAAACTTTTGAGAAATTTTTTTGGCCCAAAAAGGGCGGGATTGGCTAAAACGTTTCCCTCCTTTTTCAGACTTTGGGCCCAAGGGGGGCGATTATCGATTCGAGGTGAATTTAAGGGGAGGGGTTTTTTTCGGAGCCCCCCTACATACTTTAAAAATTTACTGGTTATGGAAGGACGGGGCCTAGCTTTTTGGGACGGAAAATTTGGTTTCAACCCTTCGGGGGTTTAAAAAAGAATTTTTCCCCTGGAAGTGTTCCCAAAAAAAGTTCAGTTAACCCCTACCCAAAAAAAGATTTTTTTGAGGTTTTTTGAGGATGGTCCCCGGGAAAAATTCAAGGGGAAACCTGTGGAACTCTTATTAAAAGAAAATGGAAACGGTTTTCCCTTAAAAACATCGTAAATGTCCTTTTTCCCCTTAAAGAGATCGTGTCCCATGCCCCAAAGGGGGGGGGGGGGGGGTTTTTTTTTTTTTTTTTTTTTTGGGGGGGGTGTGGTTGGGTTTTTCCCTTTTTTTTTTCCCTTTTTTTGGGGGGTTTTTGGGGGGGGGGGGGGGTTTTTTTTTTTTTTCTTTTTTTTTTTTGGGGTTTTGGGGGGGGGGGGTTGGGGGAATTTAACAAGGGGTTAAATCCCCCAGGTTTTTTTTGGAAAGGGCCCGTAAATTTAGAATGGGTTTCCCCAGCACAGTTTTAAAGAAAAAGGGGAAAGGTTTTTTAAGAATTTTTTGGGGGACTTAAGAATTAGGGGAAAAATCGGGGTGTTGCCGGGTTGGTTTAACCCCGCTCCCCCCCCCAAAAGGGTTTTGCAAAATTAGCGGGTGGGTTTTCTTTTTAAAAAAAGAAATTAGACCCCAAAGATAATCAACAAAATTGGGGTAGACCAAAACCTAAGGAATTTCACAAAAACCTTTTTTTCCAAGGGGCTCCTCCCCCCGAACCTTTTTACTTTTTGGAAAAATGGGCCCCTTCAACCCTTTTTACTTCCAGCGAAGGGTAAGTTTTCCCTTGGGGCCGAAAAATTGAAGGGGTTTTAAAAATTCTTGCGACTTCCCAATTTTTTAGGAAAACCCCGAAACCTTTTCTGTCAAGTTTTAAAAACGGGGGGAGCGTTTGCCCCGATTCCAAAAGGAATTTTTGGGGGTTCGGGGTTCCCTCCACAAAATTTTCCAAGGTCAGAAAGTTTTGTGGGATGGTTAACTTTTAAACAAGGTTGGACCAAAAGAAAAATCCCCAAAATTTTTTTGGGGGGCTTTTTGAAAAAAACGCCCCAAACAATTTTAATTTGGGCCCGGCAAAAAAACCCCTTTTCCCGGGCTCTAACCTTTTTGGGTGGGGTTTTTTAAAAAATTAAAGCTAGTCCTCCCACAAACCCCTTTGGACCCAAATTTTTTATCGGGATTAAAAGTTTATTTGGGTTTTGACCGGGAGTTTTAAAAAGAAGCCGGGGTGTAACACCCCCTTTAAATGCAGGAAATACAACTTTAAACCCTTTTAAATTTTGGAGTTCCCGGGGGGAAGGGGGCTTTTCTGAATAATTTAAAAACGGAGAGGGCCCCAAACCTTTTGGATCAAATTTTGGGAAAGAAATTACCTGCGCTCACCCAAAAGGTTTAAATTCTAAAATTTTATGGGACGGGGTTAAAAAAATTCCTCAAATTTCCCGGGGCGTTAAACATGGAAAAACCCCCGCCCACCCAAACCACATTAGGTTTTCTGGGGGCCTAAACCTACCCTGCCGTTTTACCCACAAGGATGATGAAGGGGTTTTCGGGGTTTTTAAGGGTAATTTCCAAATCTTGTGATGTACCTGGGCAAAAAAAACATTTTAAGGCAAATTTTTAGCGCCTTGGCCTTTTCTGTTTAAATTTTTTTTCCATCAGTTTTATTCCCAAGGGCCGGAAAGGGGTCCCCTTTTTGTACCAATGAAGGAACCCCAAAACCCGGGGAAATTGGTAAAATAATCGATGGTCCCAACAGGTTTGGGCGGGGCGGAAAAGGGTTTTGGGGAAATTTAAAACCTTACGAAAATGGAAAAGAAAGGGATAAAATTCATAAAATTTTTATTTTGGGAAAACTGTCTACCCTGGAAAAGCCGTTTTAAATTCCAGACACCAAAGGAGGGTTAAAGGGGGGTAAAGGCCAAATTTTTCCTTTCATCCGATTTTTGGGGTTTGGGATTGGGCCAAAAAAAAAAAAAAGGTTCGCCAAGCCCAAAGGGGCAATTTTTTAAAAACATACCCTGCCGCGGGAAAAATTTTTCCCGGCCGGTTTCCCACCGGGCCTGGAGTTTTGACCGCAGGGAATTTTCCCGGGCCTTTTAAAGGGGCTCTTCCCCCAATCTTGGAAACACTGGCCGGGGGGCCAGAAAACGAACTGGGTTTTTTCACGACTTGGGTAACCCCTTTTGATTAAAGGCACGGTTTTGGTTCCCGGAAAATTGTTTGAAAAAGGACCCGGTTTTTTTTCAAAATTAATTTGAAAGGGAAAATAATTAAAAACCTAAAGGCCCCCCCAACCCCAATTCCGGGAAGGGGGCCCTCCCCCCCATCTTTGAAGATTAAAAGAAAAAACATAAAATTAAATTTGTTTTTAAGGGGGGAGTTTTGGTTTTAAATTTTTAACTTTTGGGTTAATTTTAAGACCCCGGACGTTATTTGGGGGGTGCCAAAATATTTTGGATACCAACCCGGATTCCCCAAGGGCGGGAGGCAGGAAGGGGGAACCAGCCTGCGGGGACGTTTTTAAACAAGTGTAAAGAAAACCTTTCTTTTTAAAAAACCGGATTTACGCGTTCTTGGAAAAATTTGTTTTTAAAACCCTTTGATTTAAAAAAAACGAAAACCCGGCCCGAAAATTCCAAAAAAAGTCCTGAAAGGGGCACCCCCGACATTACCCTATCGGCCCCCCGGCACCTTTGGGGGGATTCCCGGGTCAAAAAACCAAGTTAAAAACAAAACAAAGGTGGTTAACCCATACCGAAGGGCAAAACCTTTTCAACCGGGAAAAAAGGGAAAACCATTCCCAGACCTTAAAACGAATCCAAAAAACCCTTTTTTCCCCCCCAACAATTTCATTTAAAAAAATTAAAAGTAGTTGTATTTTGGGGGGTTTTGGGATTTTTATTTTTAGTTTTAATTTCATAAAGGGGCATAAATTTTGGGGATTTTTAGAAATCCCCAATAAATCCCCTAACCCCCCCCCCCCCCCCCCCCCCCCCCCCCCCCCCCCCCCCCCCCCCCCCCCCGGGGGGGGGGGGGGGGGGGGGGGGGGGGGGGGGGGGGGGGGGGGCCCAAAATGGGAAAAAAATTGGGTTTTAAGTTTTTTGCCAAAAAATAAATTTACATTCTAAGAACAGGTTTTAAAAAATACAAAAAGGAAAAAAAAAACGGCCCCCTTTCCAAAGGAAAAAGGAAAAAGGATTTGGGAGGGAAAAAAAATTTAAAAAATAAATTTTTTTGCACGACTGGGTCAACCCGAATTAGATGATCAAGAGACACGGTTGGTTCAACCCGAATTAGATGATCAAGAGACACGGTTGGTTCAACCTGAAGTAGAAGGAACCATATTACCTAGAGCCTCAACACGAATCCGGAAGCCCCCTCCCATCTTGATGATTATGTATTGTAAATAAAATTAAATGTTAGTGTGATCTTAAGGGGGAGATGTTGTGTATATTATTATGTTTAGTTTCTGTATTTCATATGAGCCGCCGCGCACTGATTTTTCCGCGCACTATTTCCGCGGACTACTTTTCACGCAGCGACTGCGCCGTGAAGTGACAGTGAGCAGTTGATCTTCTTCCGGAACCTAGCCTGACAGGTCCACGTTTTGCAATGTTCTAAGTGTAATGAATATGTCTTTACTTAATAAAGCAACATGGTTATTTGGACGTCGTGTACGAATATTAGTTTCACCTTGATTCCTAAACATAACAGAAACCATGTTCTTGTTCATGTTAAACCTCCTAATACATGTCCTAGAAGTCATCACCCCGTTTATACCTATCGATCTCGGTCACCGTTGGGAAGATTAGCCTGTGTAACAAATAACAGCTACGTTCCCCAAAACAACAGTTACTTTGGTGAATAACATCCATACCAAAGGGCTAATCAACCTCTCAACGTGACAATATTTTGAGAATCTATGTGCGTGCCATGTATTTATCATTGAAAAGGCGAATGCTAAGACCAAAGCACTACGTTGTTCCCTCCCAACAATTTCATTATAATAATGCCTACAGTTAGTCACCTACGGCAGGGTTTCGCGGGCAGTTTTATTGCGAGAAATTAATTAATTGCATAGGTTGTCATAAATTTGCATCAGTAATATTATAATAATGCATAAACGACCAAATATGATTGTGTTAAGCTGCAAGTAATTTACATTCTAAGAACAGGTAATATACATGAAGAATCACAGAGAAGTGAGAACAATAAAAAATATATTTTTATCAAATGCCAAATACATTAATTATCAATCATTCATTCATATTTGACCGAGGATAGTGAATCAACCAGGTACACAAAATTGGTTTTAGTGTTGGACGCTATGGTTGTAAACCAAATTAGATTTTGTTTTTCGATTGTCGTAAATCTAAATTTGTTCATTTCAAGACACAGTGAGCTTTTTTTAGTACCACTCTTCAATCTTCAGTTGTTGAGTAACTTTTCATCACGTTTCACCTTAAAATACATTAAAAGTCGATCGATTGAAGTAGTCAATTTGCAGAAAAATATACATTTAAATATATTCATCATAACAAAACAACTTCAAATCTCAAATAGGTTTAAAATGTAATCATTAATTTTATAGAACTGTCCAAATCTTGACTAGTTTTACACGGAGATAATATTCACTGCTCGTCCTGAATATCAAGCGTATGCTTGTCCTTATAAGCAACACGTTAAAGCTGGGCTAAGTTCCCACCTATCATCATGTTCGTCTGTGACTTTTTATTTTAAGCTTGGGTTCTCAGAAAATGCTGTGTGGGTATGGAGTCAATATTATTTATTTTATGAAGTATATACTAGTCGAAATGTCAAAGAAACTTTGCTTGTTTGCATTTTACTTTGATAGAAAAAGTTACGCTTTAAATAAACTGTTACTTATTTTCTCTCGAGATTTATGTAAACATTTGTGTTTCGTCTTTTAGTAATACTCAGCTATATAGGAATATGTTTCTCAAGAATAAATCGGTGGAAAAGAAGAAAACTTCTTCTGCATATTTTATACTTAGTATAAAATGACAACACTACAAAGGTACAGACACTTGGAGAAATATTCGTCTCTGTTGAAGATTGTATGTTGTTGTACAGTGCACGTTTTTACATTTGATCATCTGTAAAACAAATGACAATGTTCATTTATAAAGGCTTTACATAGCTGCATAGATAGATGGGTACATTTATTCAACTTTCCGTGCACATTGCACACTATGACATATAAATAAAAAGTGAAAATTATTTGTTAGAAAT
>JAMZAV010005717.1:0-42406 GCA_024449915.1 Sweltsa coloradensis
GTTTCATTCCCCTTTAAGCGAAATTGTTCTTAGATGATTTTGAAACAAAGGCATTGAGTGCAGAAAACTCTCAAACCAAGAGTGTGGTTGAGATATGTGGGACGATATATTCGCAGTGTGGTCTCATGGCAGAAAAGCTTTAGATGATTTTTTAATTGATCTAAATGGCTTACATCCAAGTATACAGTTACTATTGAAATTGAAAAGGAAGTCGTTTGGAAATTTTTGGACGTTCTTGTAAACTCGTGGTGATCCTGTGGGTCACTCATTTTTACCGTAAACCAACTCATACAAATTTGTACATTCATGAGACGTCGCATCATCATCCTCCACAGAAGCACTCAGTATTAAATACTCTAGTTACCAGAGCCAAACGTTTATCAGACAGTACCAGTCTGGAATCGGAAAAATGCGTTCTGAAACAAGCGAAAGACTCGTAAAATATTTAATTTCTCTAATAATAATAATAATAATAATAAAAAATAATAATAATAATAAAAAAAATAATAATAATAATAATAATAATAATAATAATAATAATAATAAAATAACAATAATAATAATAATAATAATAATAATAATAATAAAAATAATAATAATTAATAAGCGAAGACTTCAATTTCACTGACCCCTCAAAAAATTTAGCTCCAGCGTCTTTTTTTTTCTGTTCGTTTGTTCGCACGCTACCGGTCAAACGGCGTATGCGATCTTGATGAAAATTGGAGGGGACCTTCGAAATCTCTAAACTTAGACCAGCCACGTTTTTGGGATTTTGGGTAGATCGAAGAAATATTTCTCATGAATATCGTACTTTTACGATTTTTTCCGATTTTTAGTGCGATATTTTCGTGACATTTGGGCCGATTCTGACCAAACGGGTGACCAAACGTTCATATTTTAAATATACATTAAGGTATTGGTGATGCATTGCTTTCTGAAAGAAAAAGTTGAAAAAGTTAGCCGGAATCCATAGAATTAAGGTTTTATTGACAGTGTTTTGAGGTTTATAATAACTAGGAAAACGCTTAAGTCCCGCCGCGTTGATGGATGAGCTTTTTTGTAAGTATTTAGTTTGCGTAGGACCACTTTTCCTTTGCAAGTGCTTTTTAAATGCATTGATGGTGATTGTTGGCAAGTATTATTTTTACTTGTTAAATGTTATTATTCACCTACAAAAACTCATATTAAAACCTTTATTTCTATGGATTCTACCTAACTTTTTCAACTTTTTCTTTCAAAAGGTACTTCAACACCACAATCTTAATGTCCATGTGAAATATGAACGTTGTAGCCCCACCCGTTTGGTCAGAATCGGCCCAAATGTCACGAAAATTTTGCACTAAAAATCGAAAAAAATCGTAAAAGTATGATATTCATGAGAAATATTTCTTTGATTTTATCGAAAAACGTGGCACGTCTGAGTTCAGAGATATCGAAGGTGCCCTCTAATTTTCATCAAGGTCTCTTATGCCGTTTGCCCGGTATCGTGCGAACAACACCCGAGCTATATTTTTTTTTTTGGGGGGGGGGGGGGTCAGTGAAATTGAAGTCTTCGCTTCGCTCATCCAACAATTAACAAGTTACAATAAAAATTTGACAACAATCACCTACAATGCATTCAAAAAGCATTTGCAAAGGAAAAGTGGTCCTAGGCAAACTAAAAACTTACAAAAAAGCTCATCCATCGACGCGGCGGGACTTTAGCGTTTTCCTAGTTATTATTATTGGATGAGCGTAGCGAGCGAAGCGAAGACATCAATTTCACTGACCCTCAAAAAATTAAGTTCCAATGTTTTTTTTGGCTTGTTTTTCTATCTGTTTGTTCGCTCTCTACCGGGCAAACGGCAAATGCGATCTTGATGAAAATTAAAGGGGACCTTCGAATCTTTGAATTCAGACTTGCTACGTTTTTGGGTACAATTAAAGAAATATTTCTCATGAATATCGTACTTTTTCAATTTTTCCCCCGATTTTTAGCGCGATATTTTTGTGACATTTGGGCGGATTCTGACCAAACGGGTGGGGCCAGAACGTTCATATTTCACATGGACATTAAGGTTATGGTTCTATAAACAGAGCTTATTGGCCCGGAACAATATAAAAACGTAACTTAAAAACTTATAACTTAACTTATAACTAACTTAACTTATAACTTAACTTAGTTATAAGTTATATAGTATATAGTATAGTCATAAGTTTTTAAGTTTCGATTTAAGGTAATGGTGATGTATTGCTTTTTGAAAGAAAATTTGAAAAAATTAGCCAGAATCCATATAAATAAAGGTTTTAAATTTAAACATTAGTTTTTTGAAGTTTATAACAACATTTAACAAGTTACAATAGATACTCGACAACAATCACCTACAAGCGTGAAAAACCCCATGCAAACTAAAAATTACAAAAAGCTCATCATCAACGCGACGGGACTTAAGGTTTTCCTATTTTTTATTATTATTTTTATTTTATTAGTTATTTTTTATGGATTTTTCATAAAACCGTCAAAACCAAGCAAAATGTTGTAGGGACTTCGTCAAGTATTCCATGTGTACCTATATTCATACACAAATTTATTACCTTGTTTTACTCTAACAAAAAATAATATTTTATAATATAGTTTGTAGATGATTTTTTTTTCTGCTGGTAGGGTCGTGGCCGTTTCTCGTGCCATCCTAGCATTTGCTTTTCGGACAGGGAAAACCACAAAAACCATGTCAGGAGGAAAACTGTCTTTTTACACGTTTTGAGTTTTATGCCTTTTGAGCTCGATGTAACATGGGTGGAAGACTATTGTTTAATCTTTCATGAGTTCGGTGATGCCGTTGGCCGATATTAAGAATGGATTGTATTTACCTTTTTCTTTTTCCACATTTTTCTTGACTCAATATTGAAATTTTCCTAATTGTCAATTTTTTTTTCCCCATTAGTCACGACTTTATGGCACTTTGGGTACAGCAACTCAATAAGGTAGTTTTTGTTCTTTTTGTCAATTTAATTATACCCGGTTTTGTTGTGATGTATATTTTGGTCTTTATAAATGTGGGGTGTAAATAATTGAAACTTTGCATCTAGTATTTCCCCGGTTTTTGTATTTGTAGAAAGGGTGTGAGTTCAATGAGGTTTTTTACTTGATTGCTATTTTTTTTAGCTACTTGGTTATTCTGTAGGAGAAATCCTTTTGACATATGATGGCCCCCGGATATGTTTTGTTTCGATTGTTTCACCCCTTACACTACATTTTTACATTGATCTTTTACTTGCATCATGTATAATGTATTTTTTAAATTTTTCTTTGCAATCACTCTGTCTTGAATAGCCACATAAAACCTTCTTTTTCCCCAAAATAGTTCCCCCGTTGTTTAAACCCAACCTTTTTGATGCTTTTATCTACGTGACCTTTTGGTTCATCAAAAATGCTCTTGTGTGGGTTTTTTCTGGAGACGAACTCTTTTGAAGCGTCAGTTTAGAGTTTCCCTTGTAGATTGACATTTTTGTTTGCTAGTTGAGTGGATTTAATGATTTTGAAAAAATATTTTCCAAAAATGTCTCTTTGTTTAAAATATAAGTTTTCAGATCAATTATGCCCGCCCTCCTTTTTCTTTTGGGGAAGTGTCAATTCTCTATTGCTGTTTTAGGATGATGTATTTGTGTTTGGGTAAGTGTAGTAGGGTTTAATTTTTCCAACGCTGGATGTCTGTCTGAGTCCATTTAAGATTCCGAATGAATATGTCATAGGGGTATAGAAATATTTTTTTGCGTGTTTTGTTTTCCCCTTTTTATTTTTGGTTTGAGGATAATTTAGTCGTTTTTGTTTTACTATGAATTTTTTTTTCATTCTTATGTTCAATTTGGCAGCTTGTGAGAATCCTAAAAATTTTGTATACATCGTAATCGTCCTTTATCCAATCCTTTTTCCATCATCTAGCTGGAACTCTTTGTTTGGTAACTTTATTTTTTCTTTTTTAGCGTTTAATTTGTCTACCCCAAAACTCCATGCAAATATCTTGACAAATTAATTTGTATTGCCCCCCCAAACTTTTATTTGGCAATTTGATGCATAAAACTTTTAGGTATCCATGTAAAATAGGGGGAGAAATTGGGGGACATCCATATTATTGCCCTTTAAAATTTGAATCCGTATGTTGATTCGTTAGCATATGCGCAGGGGTTTAGGGACAGACAAAACCATAATGACTAAGGTCCCCCGGAAAAAATGCCACTTTTTTAAGATTGGATCTGTAGTTATTGCTGGTTTTTTTATTTAGTTTAGTGTTGTTCTCCAGTCTTCATTACTGTTTTCAGAAGTTTTCAATTTGGGTTTTAATTTATTATTTGTAAAATTAAATAAGCTATGGTGTGTGTTTAGTCATAAGCTTTCTGTTGTCAAAGTGTTTTTTCGTGAAATTCCCTTTTTTTATTGTTCCGGTTCATTACAGTAGAGTCGAAAAATTTTTTTTTACATCCCCCGCGAGTTCACCACCTTTTTGTTCCCCGGCCATGAATTGTATTCTTCCAATGCTTATTACTTTTTTTTAGCATGAAGAATATTTTATAGATAGTTGTATTTTGGGAGACATTAATTTGGCCCATATTTACTTGGGTTTTTCGTGTCATTATTTTCGGTTTTAGAAAAAGGTTTCTCCTCAGAAAAGAATCGGGTTTAAAAATCTATTTATTAAAATCGTTGAGACATTTTCTATTTTATTTTGAGTAGTATTGAATTTCTTATAAACCAAAAATTTTTAATATTTTTCTTTCCTGGTCCCTTTCCCGATATGTGTAGCACTGATTGTCGACTTTTAAATTTTCAAAGTTATACCTTCGAATCTCATCTCATTAACATCGCCTCACTCTTTCGTCTTTAATCCATTTTGCATCCCGGTTTTGTGCTACCAGGTTACCCCATATTCTGCCCAAAACTCTTTATCCCGTCTTAGTTTGGTTCCCTTTCCGTTTTTTCTTCGTACTAGATAGTTTTGGAAAAAAATGTTTTCCCTTTTTTTTGAACATTCGGGTTTTTTCTTTTTTAATGCACATTCATATTTTTTTAAAATTTTAGCAAGGGGGATTTACTTTTTTTAAATGTATCCAAAATTCGTGAATGAATTTGTTCAGGTTTCATGCTTTGTGTGAACCTTATTCTTTCAAAATTTTTTTGGCGTAGAGTACCACATTTTTAGATCGATTACCTATTCGCAATTGTTTCCCTCTACCGAATCTTTCGTAAACTCACGTCCTCCTAATTAGTCGCTGTTCCCCTTTTGAATTTTTTTCTTTTTTTTGTCTTTAAGAGGAGAAATTTTACCTTTAAAATAAAACCCTGCTACAGCGCACAGTAAAAATTTCCCCATGAACGTCTGCAAAAGTATTTTGTTTGTGTTATTCTGATAAAATATGTTGTTCATTTTGTGTACCCCGTCTTTATTTTCCCTTTTAATGTTTGGGTTTTGGTAGTATGGCTTTTTTTGGTTTATGTGCGCAAACTTGACATAGCTGTTCAAATGCTAAAACAGGATTTCTTTTGATGGTAATTCAGGGGTATTTTTTTAAGCGTTATTCATATCTACCCCTTGTGTTTATCGGGCTAGTCGTTGGGGGTCTTGATCTTCTTGGATGGTTTTGGCCTTACTAGTGGGTTTGGACGTTTGGTAGGTCTGGGGGTTCTGGTAGGTCTGGATTCTGGTAGGGCTGGTCGTTCGCTTTTGTCTAGATGTTCTGTTGGTCTGGGAATTTTTTTGGGATAACTGGTAGCTGGAAGTTTTTGCAGATATGGCATTAAAGGTAATTTGGAAGTTCTAGTAGTTTGGTATAAATGGTCTTTTTCGCTGTTTCCCCTGTCGATGTAGGGCCCTTATCATCTTATGTCTTGTAGTTCGTCTTTACTTCCGGGCTTATTGTAGCTAGCGAGCGTAGGAGGAAGCAAAATTTAATTTCACTGACCCCCAAAAAATTTAGTCCCAAAGTTTTTTTTTTTTTTTTTTTTTATTTTTGTCTGTTTGTTAGACGGGTTTGGGCAAACGGGACAAGCGATCTTGTGAAATTTGGGGGACCTTTTTTTCTCTGAACTTAGAGGTGTAAATTTTTTTGGGTAAATCGAAGAAATATTTCTCAGAAAATCGTACTTTAAAAGATTTTTTCCCATTTTTAGTGCGATATTTTTGTCACATTTTGGGGCCCATTGACCAAAAGGGGGGGCTACAACGTTATATTTCACATGGACTTTAAAATTATGGTGATGTAGTTCTTTTTAAAGAAAAAATTGAAAAAAGTTAGCTAGAATCTATAGAAATAAAGGTTTTAATATTAGTTTTTCAATTTTTAGTGCGATATTTTCGTCACATTTGGGCCGATTCTGACCAAACGGGTGGGGCTACAACGTTCAGATTTCACATGGACATTAAGGTTATGGTGATGTAGTACCTTTTGAAAGAAAAAGTTGAAAAAGTTTGTCAGAATCCACAGAAATAAAGGTTTTAATATGAGTTTTTTTGGGTTTATAATACCTATTAACAAGTAACAATAGAAACTTGACAACAATCACCTACAATGCATTCAAAAAAGCACTTGCAAAGGAAAAGTGCAAACAAACGCAAAAAACGCAAACAAGAAACTTTCAAAAAAAACGCTCATCCTTCAACGCGGCGGGACTTTAGCGTTTTCCTAGTTCTAGTTAATATGTTTACTGGTAACATTTTATTTTTAACTATAATTCTTCTTTGGTCGGCTATTCTCTGCGCACTTACGTCTAACAATGGATATTCACGTATAAACTCTCTATGGAGCTCTTGTCGATAACCTATTAAAACAGTCTCTAATAACGTTACCCTATAAAAGCTACGCATCACACACATGTTCATATCTTCTGTCCATTTGATGCGCTGCCTCATTTTCCCAGCTTTGGTGGTCTGTAGTGAATTCACCGCAGAATCATCCATTGTCTGTTATTTCCTATTTTTCTTGTTCGAGAGAAACTCCTAGCTGTCAAAGTCTGTCGTTATTTGTTATTGTTTATAAAAAATATATATATAACAAAATTATTATTATTTATTATTATTATTATTATTATTATTATTATTATTATTATTATTATTATTATTATTATTATTATTATTATTATTATTATTATTATTATTATTATTATTATTATTATTATTATTATTATTATTATTGTAATTGGATGAGCAAAGCGAAGACCTCAATTTCACCAACCCCCCAAAAAATTTCGCTCGAATTTTTTTTATTTTTTATTTTTTCTGTCTGTTTGTTTGTTTTCTACCGGGCAAACAGCATGCGATCTTGATGAAAATTGAAGGGGACTTTCGAAATATCTGAACTTAGACTTGCCACGTTTTTGGGTACAATCGAAGAAATATTTCTCATGAATATCGTACTTTTACGATTTTTATCGATTTTAAGTGCGTGACATTTGGGCCGATTCTGACCAAACGGATGGGGCTACAACGTTCATATTTCACATGAATATTAAAGTAATGGTGATGTATTGCTATGTGAAAGAAAAAGTTGAAAAAGTTAGCCAGAATCCATAGAATAAAGGTTTTAATATGAGTTTTTTGAGGTTTATTGGATGAGCGAAGCAAAGACTTCAATTTCACTGACCCCTTAAAAAATTTAGCTCCAATGTTTTTTTTTGTATCTCCTACCGGGCAAACGGCATATGCGATCTTTATGACTAGGAAAACGCTTAAGTCCCGCCGCGTTGTTGGATGAGCGTAATTGGTGCATTGAGTTGTTAAGTGTTATGCGGATTTTCTGTTGTACTGTGAAAAAATCATTACTTAGTTTTTTTTTTTTAATTAATTTAAATTAAATAAAAAATAAACTTTAATTTTAATTTTTTTTAATTATTCGTAATTTAAAAAAAGAAAAAAATCGTAAAATTTCGATTTTCATAATAAATAGTTTTTCGATTGCGCTCAGATTTCACACGAATATATAAATTCATGAAATTAAGGTTCTGTGAAAAAATTATTACGATCGGATAAAGCATGTAGGTGCTATAACCCAAAGAAATTTGAAAATCAAAAAAATTCCAAAAATTGCGATTTTGTAAAGAAATTTATCTTTCGATAACGCTCAAAATTCACACGAATATATCATTCATAAAATAAAGGTTGTGTGAAAAAACTATTACAATCGGACAAAGCATGCAGGTGTTATAAATCGAAGAATTTTGTTAAAAATCAAAAAAAAAATCGTAAAATTGCGATTTTCATGAGAAATAAATGTTCGATTCGATTTTTCCCCCCGTGCAGTTCTTCGTTCAGAGATTTCATAGACCTCCATAAAATTTCATCGCAATTGGAGTATTGGTTTAGCCGGAATCGTGTTCACAGACTCACAAAAATACAAAAAAAAAAAAAAAAAAAGAAAAAACATTCCGGATTTTTTTCTCCAGTGTAGTGAAATGGAATCTTCGCTTCGCTCGCTACGCTCGCTACGCTCATCCAAAAATTTGAGGGGACCTTCGAAATCTCTTAACTAAGACTTGCCACGTTTTTGGGTACAATCGAAAAATATTTCTCATGAATATAGTAATTTTACGATTTTTTTCGATTTAAGTGCGATATTTTCGTGACATTCGATGCTGATTCTGACCAAACGGGCGGGGCTACAACGTTCATATTGTACACGGACATTAAGGTTATGGTAATGTATTGCTTTTTGAAAGAAAGGTTGGAAAAGTAAGATAGAATCCAAAGAATAAAGGTTTAATATGATTTTTTTTGAGGTGTATAATAACAATAAACAAGTAACAATAGAAACTTGACAACAATCATCTACAATGCATTCAAAAAGCACTTGCAAAGAAACAGTGGTCCTACGCAAACTAAAAACTAACAAAAAAGCTCATCCATCAACGCGGCGGGGACTTAAGCATTAACCTAGTAATAACAATTAACAAGTAACAATAGAAAATTGGACAAACAATCACCTACAATGCATTAAAAAAGCACTTTGCAAAGGAAAAGTGGTCCCACACAAACTAAAATTACAATTAAAGCTCAACCATCAACGCGACGCTACTTGCGCGTTTTCCTAGTTATTGGATGAACGAAGCGAAAGACTTCAATTTCACTGACCCCTCAAAAAATTTTGCTCAATGTTTTTTCTTCTGTCTGTCTGTTTGCACGATACCGGGCAAACGGCATATGCGATCTAGATGAAAATTGGATAGGACCTTCGAAATCTCTGAACTTAAACCTGCCACGTTTTTGGGTACAATCGAAGAAATATTTCTTTTAAATATCGTACTTTTTTCGATTTTTTTTTCGATTTTTAGTGCGATATTTCGCGACATTTGTGTCGATTCAGACCAAACGGGCGGGCTACAACGTTCATATTTCACATGGACATTAAGATTATGGTGATGTAGTATCTTATGAAAGAAAAAGTTGAAAAAGTTAGCTAGAATCTATAGAAATAAAGGTTTTAATATTAGTTTTTCAATTTTTTAGTGCGATATTTTCGTCACATTTGGGCCGATTCTGACCAAACGGGTGGGCTACAACGTTCAGATTTCACATGGACATTAAGGTTATGGTGATGTAGTACCTTTGAAAGAAAAAGTTGAAAAAGTTTGTCAGAATCCACAGAAATAAAGGTTTTAATATGAGTTTTTTTGGGTTTATAATACCTATTAACAAGTAACAATAGAAACTTGACAACAATCACCTACAATGCATTCAAAAAGCACTTGCAAAGGAAAAGTGCAAACAAACGCAAAAAACGCAAACAAAAAACTTACAAAAAAAACGCTCATCCTTCAACGCGGCGGGACTTTAGCGTTTTCCTAGTTCTAGTTAATATGTTTACTGGTAACATTTTATTTTTAACTATAATTCTTCTTTGGTCGGCTATTCTCTGCGCACTTACGTCTAACAATGGATATTCACGTATAAACTCTCTATGGAGCTCTTGTCGATAACCTATTAAAACAGTCTCTAATAACGTTACCCTATAAAAGCTACGCATCACACACATGTTCATATCTTCTGTCCATTTGATGCGCTGCCTCATTTTCCCAGCTTTGGTGGTCTGTAGTGAATTCACCGCAGAAATCATCCATTGTCTGTTATTTTCTAATTTTCTTGTTCGAGAGAAACTCCTAGCTGTCAAAGTCTGTCGTTATTTGTTTTGTCTATAAAAAAATATATATATAACAAAATTATTATTATTATTTTTATTATTATTTTATTTATTATTTTATTATTATTATTATTATTATTATTATTATTATTATTATTATTATTATTATTATTATTATTATTATTATTATTATTATTATTATTATTTTATTATTATTTATTATTTATTATTATTATTGTAATTGGATGAGCAAAGCGAAGACCTCAATTTCACCAACCCCCCAAAAAATTTCGCTCGAATTTTTTTTATTTTTTATTTTTTCTCTCTGTTTGTTTGTTTTCTAACGGGCAAACAGCATGCGATCTTGATGAAAATTGAAGGGACTTTCGAAATCTCTGAACTTAGACTTGCCACGTTTTTGGGTACAATCGAAGAAATATTTCTCATGAATATCGTACTTTTACGATTTTTATCGATTTTAAGTGCGTGACATTTGGGCCGATTCTGACCAAACGGATGGGGCTACAACGTTCATATTTCACATGAATATTAAAGTAATGGTGATGTATTGCTATGTGAAAGAAAAAGTTGAAAAAGTTAGCAAGAATCCATAGAATAAAAGTTTTAATATGAGTTCTTTGAGGTTTATTGGATGAGCGAAGCAAAGACTTCAATTTCACTAACCCCTCAAAGAATTTAGCTCCAATGGTTTTTTTGTCTCTCCTACCGGGCAAACGGCATTATGCGATCTTTATGACTAGGAAAACGCTCAAGTCCCGCCGCGTTGTTGGATGAGGCGTAATTGGTGCATTGAGTTGTTAAGTGTTATGCGGATTTTCTGTTGTACTGTGAAAAAAATCATTACTTAGTTTTTTTTTTTTTAATTAATTTAAATTAAATAAAAAAATTAACTTTAATTTTAATTTTTTTAAATTATTCGTAATTTAAAAAAAGAAAAAAAATCGTAAAATTTCGATTTTCATAATAAATAGTTTTTCGATTGCGCTCAGATTTCACACGAATATATAAATTCATGAAATTAAGGTTCTGTGAAAAAATTATTACGATCGGATAAAGCATGTAGGTGCTATAACCCAAAGAAATTTGAAAATCAAAAAAATTCCAAAAATTGCGATTTTGTAAAGAAATTTATCTTTCGATAACGCTCAAAATTCACACGAATATATCAATTCATAAAATAAAGGTTGTGTGAAAAAATTATTACAATCGGACAAAGCATGCAGGTGTTATAAATCGAAGAATTTTGTTAAAAATCGAAAAAAATCGTAAAATTGCGATTTTCATGAGAAATAAATTTTCGACGATGGTTCCCCCCGGGCAGTTCTTCGTTCGGGAGATTTCATAGACCTCCATAAAATTTCATCGCAATTGGAGTATTGGTTTAGCCGGAATCGTGTTCACAGACTCACAAAAATACAAAAAAAAAAAAAAAAAAAAAAAAACATTCCGGATTTTTTTCTCCAGGTGTAGGGAAATGGAATCTTCGCTTCGCTCGCTACGCTCGCTACGCTCACCCAAAAAATTTGAGGGGACCTTCGAAATCTTTTAACTAAGACTTGCCACGTTTTTGGGTACAATCGAAAAATATTTCTCATGAATATAGTAATTTTACGATTTTTTTCGATTTAAGTGCGATATTTTCGTGACATTCGATGCTGATTCTGCCCAAAACGGGCGGGGCTACAACGTTCATATTGTACACGGACATTAAGGTTATGGTAATGTATTGCTTTTTGAAAGAAAAGGTTGGAAAAGTAAGATAGAATCCAAAGAATAAAGGTTTTAATATGATTTTTTTGAGGTGTATAATAACAATAAACAAGTAACAATAGAAACTTGACAACAATCATCTACAATGCATTCAAAAAGCACTTGCAAAGAAACAGTGGCCCTAAAAAAACTAAAAACTAACAAAAAAGCTCATCCATCAACGCGGCGGGACTTAAGCATTAACCTAGTTAGAAATATACAAACAATTAACAAGTAACAATAGAAAATTGACAACAATCACCTACAATGCATTTAAAAAAGCACTTGCAAAGGAAAAGTGGTCCCACACAAACTAAAAACTTACAATAAAGCTCAACCATCAACGCGACGCTACTTGCGCGTTTTCCTAGTTATTGGATGAACGAAGCGAAGACTTCAATTTCACTGACCCCTCAAAAATTTTGCTCAATGTTTTTTCTTCTGTCTGTCTGTTTGCACGATACCGGGCAAACGGCATATGCGATCTAGATGAAAATTGGATAGGACCTTCGAAATCTCTGAACTTAAACCTGCCACGTTTTTTGGTACAATCGAAGAAATATTTCTTTTAATATCGTACTTTTACGATTTTTTTTCGATTTTAGTGCGATATTTCGCGACATTTGTGTCGATTCTGACCAAATGGGTGGGGCTACAACGTTCATATTTTACATGAAACATTAATGTAATGGTGATATATTGCCTTTTGATAAAAAAAGTTGTAACAGTAAGCCATAATCCGTAGAATAAAGGTTTAATATGAGTTTTTTAGGTTTATAATAACAATTAACAAGTAACAATAAAAACTTGACAACAATCACCTACAATGCATTCAAAAAGCACTTGCAAGGAAAAGTGGTCCCGCGAAAACTAAAAACTTACAAAAAATCTCATCCATTAACGCGGCGGGACTAAGCGTTTTCCTAGTTATTAAAGAAATTTCAGATCTATGCCTATCCCCATATCAAACTGCCAAACATGGATTATTGTTAGACGAGGAGCGGAGCGACTGAGAATACAATTCAGCTCAAATGGGTCTTCGTCGTGATTAATTTGTCTGTTTGTTAAAATGTTAAATTTCTGTCCGGTCCCGTACGTCCTTACGGCCGAATAGATTGAACTGACATTTTAAACAGACATCCGTAACCAGGTAACTGAGAACTGCTAACAAAATCCGTTGCGATTTAAACCTACAAAAAATAATGAATTGAAAAATATACTGGAAATGTGTACTTTTTTAGTTAAACGAAATGGTTTTGTTTTTAAGAAGTCATTTTTATCGAATCATTTTTGTCATGCTTTTGTGTATGCAGTGACCAAGGAGTATCGAATCCTGCACGCTCAATGTGTCACTAAATTCCTCTGGATGATTGAGTAAACCGTGCAATCTTTACTCGTATTTCGTATTGGCTATGTTTTCATGTTTTATATACTAGGAAGCTTCGCAAACGCTTTTTTTAGTCGCGTTGATGGATGAGCTTTTTTGTAAGTTTTTAGTTTGCAAAGGATCTCTTAACTTATCAAGTGCTTTTAGAACGCATTGTAGGTGATTGTTGTCAAGTTTCTATTGTTACATGTTGTTTGTTATTGAATACCTCAAAAAACTGTCAAGTTTAACCTTTATTTATTCAGTTTCTGGATAATTTTGTCAATTTTTTCTTTCAAAAAGCAATACATGGCCATTACCTTAATGTCCATGTGAAAAATGAACATTCAAGCCCCACCCGTTTGGTCAGAATCGGCCCAAATATTACGAAATTATCGCACTAAAAATCGAAAAAAATCGTAAAAGTACGATATTCATGAGAAATATTTCTTCGATTGTACCAAAAAACGTGGCAATTCTAAGTTCAGAGATTTCAAAGGTCTCCTCCAATTTTCATCATGATCGCATATGCCGTTTGCCTGGTAGCGTGTGCACAAACAGACAGAAAAACAAACAAACAAACACACAATAATAAAAAAAAAAACATTGGAGCAAAATTTTTTGAGGGGTCAGTGAAATTGAAGTCTTCGCTTCGCTCATCCAACAATCCAGAAGTTAGAAAATCTTTTCCGACGGGGAGGTTTTAACCTGGGTTTTTCACATTTCGGGTATAATGACAACTTGACTAGGAAAATGACAAAGTCGTTGTTAGACGAGTGAGCGAGTCAGGTGTTGAGTACCCGGGAACATTTGCATTAAGTTTGTCATAATTGTTGGATGAGCGAAGTGAAGACTTCAATTTGACTTTGTGTTTTTTTGTTTGTTTTTACTTACGTTACCCCAAGAAAAATAGCTCGGGTGTTTTGTTTTTTGCTATTTTTTTTGTCTGTTTGTTCGCTCTCTACCGAGCAAACGGCTTAATATGCGATCTTGATGAAAATTGGAGGGGACCTTCGAAATCTCTTAACTTGGAGCTGTATTGTTTTTGGGTATTATCGAAGAAATATTTCTCATAAATATCGTACTTTTAGGATTTTTTTCGATTTTTAGTGCGATATTTTCGTGATATTTGGCAAACGGCTACTCCGATATTGATGAAACTTTATAGGAACGTTTAAAATCACTGAAATCATATATGTTATGATTTAGGAGACATTTAAAAAAAATATTACTTATAGAAATCGTACTTTTACGATTTTTTCTCCGGTTTTTAATACGATATTTTCGTGATATTTGGGCCGATTTTGACCAAACTGGTGGGGCTACAACGTTCATATTTTACATTGACATAAAGATTATGGTGATGTGGTACCTTATGAAAGAAAAAGTTGAAAAAGTTGTTCAAAATTCATAGAAATAAAGGTTTTAATATAAGCCTTTTACAATTGTAATGAACAAGTAATATCAAGTAACTATAGAAAAAGTAAGGAGATTTCACATAAAAACGTAATCATTGGACAGAAATATTCCAAAAAAAAGCTCATTCATCAACGCGACTGGAAAAAGCGTTCGCGAAGCGGCCTAGTTAAAGTATAATTAATAGGGTTTTGAGCGTCAAGAATGTTACCGGGTACTCAACACATGGGTCAATCACTCGTCTAACAACGACTTTGGGCTATCCTATTTATGGATGAGCGAAGCGAAGACTTCAATTTCACCGACCTCCCAAAAAATTTAGCTCGGGTGTTTTTTTGTTTGTTTGTTTTGTTTTGTTTTTGTTTTAATGTTTGTTTTTCTGTCTGTTTGTTCGCTCTCTACCGGGTAAACGGCATATGCGATCTGGATGAAAATTGGAGGGGACCTTCGAAATTTTTGAATTTAGACTTGCTACGTTTTTGGGTACAATCGAAGAAATATTTCTCATGAATAGTGTACTTTTACTTTTTTTTTTCGATTTTTAGTGCGATATTTTCATGACATTTGGGCAGATTCTGACTAAACGGGTGGGGCTACAACGTTCATATTTCACATGGACATTAAGGTAATGGTGATAGATGTATTGCTTTTTTAAAGAAAAAGTTGAAAAAGTTAACCAGAATTCAAAGAATAAAGGTTTGAATATGAGTTTTTTAGGTTTATAATGACAATTTACAAGTAACGATAGAAACTTGACAACAATCACCAACAATGCGTTCAAAAGGCACTTGATAAGTAAATAAATCCCACGCCAACTAAAAACTTACAAAAAAGCTCATCCATCAACGCGACGGGACTTTAGCGTTTTCCTAGTTATTAAAATATCTGTACCAATTTGTTCCCGGTCAAATTGTTCGTTTCTTGGTCTATATCATCACATGCGCCAAGTTTTTTTGCACTTAATAAATGAAAAAAAACAGCAATTGTTTTTCAGCGACTGTTCGAGGCCACCCCGTCTCAAGGTATTCTGTAATCACTTGCACATGCATCGCCTTCTTTTTCCATGCCAGCTATGTTATTAGGCCTGTCATTATTTTGGGGTTATTATAGTACCATGCATAGTTCGTTGTCGAGTTGATCATTGGCGTCATTCAACCTACAGCTATCACTCCACTGACTGCTCTAGCCGCTGTATCTACTATGGATTGCGAGGTGTAAATTGTAAGTACCAAATTATGACCTAGCTAGATAGCACTCTCATAATATTCCTAAGGGGACAATGGTTGTAGTATACTTATTATCGTAACCAATAGAAACTGGAAAAATATTTCCTAAAAACACTAAAATATGCGCATAAAACGTTGGCAAATATTCTCAAAAATATTCCATAAACCCTCAAAAGTCAAATTGTTTATATTGTTTCATTGACAATTTTGAAATTTGCATTGCAGCTTCTACTTGCCGGTGTAACAGTGAAAATCACGGCTGTAAGAAATTATTCACTTACTTAGTTACCCTACTATATAACAAGTTTGGCAAATCACCTTTTCACTATATCTTAACAAAATGTGATTTTTGTATTTGTTTTTGTTTTCTTCGTGGAAAGCCTGCCCAGGATGCAATTCATGCCTCTCATCATGTGTCTTTATTTTCGGACTTTGGATAATTGTGAAAGGATATCATTTCTCAAAAGTGGGAAAATTAATTTTCAGCTGATTTTTTTTTGTATTCTCTCCAAATACGCCAAGTATTCCCAAATATTCTCAAAATTCTTTAAATATTCCGTGACATACCAAAAATAGCTAAATATTCACACTTAAGTTTGCATTTTCGTTTTAAAGTTTTATTGGATGAGCGTAGCGAGCGGAAGCGAAGACTTCAATTTCACTGACCCCCCTAAAAATTTAGCTCGGGTGTTTTTTTGTTTTTGTTTGTTTGTTTTGTTTTGTTTTTTGTTTTTCTGTCTGTTTGTTCGCATTCTACTGGGCAAACGGCATATGCGATCTTGATAAAAATTTGATTGGACCTTCGTTTTCTCTGAACTTAGAGGTGTATTGTTTTTGGGTACAATCGCGAAGCAATATTTCTCATGAATATCGTACTTTTACGATTTTTTTTCGATTTTTAGTGCGATATTTTCGTCACATTTGGGCCGATTCTGACCAAACGGGTGGGGCTACAACGTTCATATTTCACATGGACATTAAGATTATGGTGATGTAGTACCTTTTGAAATAAAAAATTGAAAAAGTTAGCAAGGATCTATAGAAATAAAGGTTTTAATATAAGTTTTTCAATTTTTAGTGCGATATTTTCGTCACATTTGGGACGATTCTGGCCAAACGGGTGGGGCTACAACGTTCAGATTTCACTTGGACATTAAAGTTATGGTGATGACTGATGAAGTACCTTTTGAAAGAAAAAAATGAAAAAATGAGCTAGAATCCACAGAAATAAAGGTTTTAATATGAGTTTTTTTAAGTTTATAATGCCAATTAACAAGTAACAAATAGAAACTTGACAACAATCACCTACAATGCATTCAAAAAGCACTTGCAAAGGTAAAGTGCGAACAAACGCACAAAACGCAAACAAAAAACTTACAAAAAACGCTCATCCATCAACGCGGCGGGACTTAAGCGTTTTCCTAGTAAAATACATATTCCTCGTGCAAATGTTCAAAATTAATGTTGGACTGTTAAGTAAGATAGGCTAACGCTCTTCCAACTACGCTAGTATAAGAAGCTACCCCGTGAAGTGGCCTAGTTGGATGAGCGTAGCGAGCGAAGCGAGTGAAGCGAAGACTTCAATTTCACTGACCCCCCAAAAAATTTAGCTCAGGTGTTTTTTTGTTTGTTTGTTTTTTTTTTTTCGTCTGTTTGTTCGCTCTCTACCGGGCAAATGGCATAATATGCGATCTTGATGAAAATTTGACAGGACCTTCGAAATCTCTGAACTTAGACTTGCCACGTTTTTGGGTACAATCGAAGAAATATTTCTCATGAATATCGTACTTTTACGATTTTTTCGATTTTTTGTGCGATATTTTAGTGCCATTTGGGCCAATTCTGACCAAACGGGTTAGGCTACAACGTTCATATTACACATGAACATTAAGGTTATGGTGATGTAGTACATTTTGAAAGAAAAAGTTGAAAAAGTTAGCCAGAATCTATAAAAATAAAGCTTTTAATATAAGTTTTTTTATTTTTTGTGCGATATTTTCGTGCCGTTTGGGCCAATTCTGACCAAACGGGTGGGGCTACAACGTTCATACTTCATATTATACATGGACATTAAGGTTATGGTGATGTAGTAACTTTTGAAAGAAAAAGTTGAAAAAGTTAGTCAGAATCCATAGAAATAAAGCTTTTAATATAAGTTTTTTACGGTAAATAATACCAATTGACAAGAAACAATAGAAACTTGACAACAATCACCTACAATGCGTAGGCAACAAAACAAACACTTGCAAAAGTAAAGATATCCCACGCAAACTAAAAACTTTAAAAAGCTCATCCATCAACGCGGCGGGACTTTAGCGTTTTCCTAGTATTAAAAATTTACTTTCATAATGCAGTTGTTATTGGATAAGCGAAGCGAAGACTTCAATTTCACTAACCTCCAAAAAATTTAGCTCGGGTGTTCTTTTTTTTTTGCCTGTTTGTTCGCTCTAGCGGGCAAACGGCATATCCGACCTTGATGAAAATTTGACGGGACGTTCGAAATCTCTGAACTTAGAGCTGTATTGTTTTTGGGTACAATCGAAGAAATATTTCTCATGAATATCGTACTTTTACGATTTTTTTCGATTTTTGTGCGCTATTTTCGTGCCATAACCAAACGAGTGGGGCTACAACGTTCATATGGTGATGTAGTACATTTTGAAAGAAAAAGTTGAAAGAGTTAGCCAGAATCCATAAAAAAAAACTTTTAATATAAGTTTTTTGATTTTTTGTGCGATATTTTCGTGCCATTTGGGCCAATTCTGACCAAACGCGTGAGGCTACAACGTTCATATTATGGTGAATGGTGATGTAGTACCTTTTGAAAGCAAAAGTTGAAAAAGTTAGCCAGAATCCAAAGAAATAAAGCTTTTAATATAAGTTTTTACGATAAATAATACCAATTGACAAGTAACAATAGTAACTTGACAACAATCACCTACAATGCGTAGGAAGCAAAACAAAGCACTTGCAAAAGTAAAGATATCCCACGCAAACTAAAAACTTTAAAAAGCTCATCCATCAAGCGGCGGGACTTAAGCGTTTTCCTAGTTTATTTAATACAACTTTTGGACTTATACATAGTTCAAATATAGGCAATGATACATAAAATTCGTGATATGAATTATTAAATGAGCGAAGCAAAGACTTCAGTTACACAGACCCCCCCAAACAAATTAGCTGGGGTGTTTTTTTATTTTTTCTGTTTGTTCGCGCTCTATCGGACAAACGGCATATGCGATCTTGATAAAAATTTGAGGGGACCTTTAAAATCTCTGAACTTAGACTTGCCACGTTTTTGGGCACAACCGATCAAATATTTCTTATGAACGAACTTTTATAATTTTTTTTAGATTTTTAATGAGATATTTTCGTTAACTTTGGCAAACGACTACTCCGATCTTAATGAAACTGTATGGGATCGTTTAAAATCACTGTAATTATACCCAGCAAACACGTATGTGGTTGCCCGCACTCTACCCGCAGTCCCACCCAATGTGGATTCTATCGGGCAGCCCCACAGGGCCCCATGAGAAAGTGTCTACCGGGCCGGTAGGGGGATCCATGCGGGCATGCCCGCAGACTGCGGGCGCATCCCGGCTGCCCACAGTATGCCCAAACATGGTTTAATTACTGAACCCGCATGGCACCCACAGTATACCCGCATGGCATGCCCGCAGACTGCGGGTGACATGCGGGTTGTCCCACAGTATGCCCATAGGGTTTTAAATTATCTGATCCCGCTGGCACCCACAGTATACCCGCATGGTTTAATTTTTGTACCTGCATGTCACCCACAGTATACCGCGGGGGTTTATACTGTGGGTGTATATATACTTTATCGCAGACTTTCACGGATTGAATATGCGCACATTGTTTTTCAGGTAGTCGGTGTAGTTTTATTTAATTAGTCCAATGCTGGAATTAAAAAAATCAAACCACACGGACTACCCAAAATACAATCCCATCAATTTGGCACCTACTTGCTAGCATGTCCTATTGGTGGGCCACCTACCTGGCACTGGGTCGGCACCTGTCAGCATGAATGTTTGGCTCAGCAACCCACGCTATTCCACTCCGCCCTACGAGTTAAATATTGCTGATGGCGAGTGTACACTTTAATCAGGTCTATTTTATCCACTCGCGCACTAGCAAACTTCAAATTGTTCGCTGTTATTTATCATCAAATAAAAATAAAAAATAGTAAATTTCCAATGCTTAATGCAAATAATTGTTACATTGTTTCAAAGGGGCGGTAAAGTCACAATTAGATGTGCAATAGTCAACATCAAAATTAAAAACAATAAATAGTGGTGAAAACATAAATATGCATTCTAATACATTGCCCATGTCGCATTGATTGTGGAGCAGAGAGTTTATCTGTGGGAAAAGGATGGTCTCGGGATCACACCTTCAAAAAAGACTACAGTAATTGTCATGTCGATAGCTACTGGTGTAGTGGAATGGCTCCCTGAAAACAAAATCTTAAATTTTGCCCAAGCCATCAGCTGGTTGTGTGGTCCTAGCATTGTTATTGGCCCCCTAAAAGCTTTTGCTTGCCCAGCTTGAAAATGGGGCTTTTAAAAGCAATAAAATTTCTAGAGGAGTACAATTTAATTATCTACGTTGTAGTACGCAATTGCGGTTGCCCACAATCAATTCTTGCTAAATAATTAAATTTAAACCTAATATACTACGTGCATTTGTAAATTGCAGTTCACTTAAAAAAAATATTTTTAGAATCTGTAGGATAAAATAGCAATATCAAGCTAGTAGTTTCAATTGCAGTGGATGAAAATAATATTAATTCACATGTACTGACTATGGTAGGCTAATACTTTTGCAAACCTATGTCTAAAAAGGCCTTAATAATAAAAGAAAAATTAAAATTTCCTAGGTTTTTGAAGAAAATCAATCATCAAGGAAACCAGTTCTTTTGAAAATATCCAGTGATGACGCTATATCGAGAAATAATTTCAGAACTTAGGCCTGGGTAGGCCCAAAATTCAGATTTTAGGCAGGCGATGATCGTCGATGCACCCAAATAGCCCATTGAATAACATTTTACTTTGCAAATATTCTAAAAAATTAGAACCTATTATGAATTTTATGGTCAATCTGCATGCATGCAGGCCTAGACTAATTTGGGCGTAACGGTTAAAAAACAGAAAGCAATAATTTTTTTAAATAATGAAGAATTATATTTGTGCATGCGAGTGCTGCAATCTATTATTTTTAGGGAGGGCGCACGATAATCAGTAATGGATATAATTTTGATAATCGATAGTCAAAATTCATTATCGATAATCAAAATATAAAATAATTTTTAAATAGTGCACGAACCAGAATCTACGGACAGAGATTATATTATCTCACGTTGTGCCATGCACTGGCTGGGCTGAATATGGTGTCACACTCAAGATTTATGTTTGAAATGACCATCAGTCCATAACGGGAACCAAACACATGACATCGAAGACAGCAAGGCAGCAATGGAACGCAATTGTATTTTTTTGACTTTCGCTTGCCACACTTGAGGTTCCAGTTATAGATCGGAACAGGCTTTGTGATATCGATTCGATAATGAGTAATGACAAAAAAGTAGGAAACCATTTTGATAATCGATAATGAAAAAAATATCGATTTGCATCCCTAAATATTTTTATATGCAATTAGCAGATTAACAATTGTGTTTTTTTTATTATTTAACCCAAATTTAGATTAACACACATATTAGTGGGAAATGGGGTTTCACTCATCCATTCTTAAAACAATAACAAATTATAAAGTCGGGACTTGGAGTTAATCGCACGCATGATGCCCTAGATATACATACTCTATAGGCCTAGGCCTATAGCAATAAGAAAAGGAACGGTAGGACAATATTGCAAAAAAACCAATTTTTTTTATTGATACCAGTTGCCACGATCATTTATATACTAAGCTAATTGTTTCAGGGAACAATATAATTCATTCACAATGTCATAAATCTCATGTGTTGAGAAGAAAACTTTTAGTCCTACAATAGACCTAAAGTAAAAAACGCATGCAAAGCACATGCAACATTGTTGGTAGGCCTACAATTTTTGGGGATCTGTAAACACTTGGTATGATTTAAATGCAACCGGGTTGTTTGAAAATAGATTTTACTATAGGCTACATCAAACACTTGCTGGAAAGAAAAAAGTTCACTTTTGCTTTGAAATTTGTCCCACACAAAATAATTTACTTTTTGTCGGGAATCACAAATTGAGCTTTGAAATTTGAAAGTTGGAGACAAGACAAAAATAATAATAATAAACACGTCATCCTGGGGGTAGTTTTTAAATCAGCCACTTCCATCTCCCGATTATCAGGTGCGGTCTCCGTATTTGCATTGGTCTCAGCTCGTCATTCTTCACGTCTGTGCTTGCTCCAAATATCTGAAATGTAACGGAAGAAGTTACCCCCCAAGTCGTCTTTAAAAATGTTTGACCCTACTAAAATTAGTGCCATAACATAATACGTAATTATAATTTAGACCTAATATGTCTTAGGACTAAAAGATCAAAAACCCATTTTCAAGCAATTTCTGACAATCCAGCCCAGGCGGGTCGGCCTAAATCGCGTATCTTAACATTATGTCACTGAAAATCAGTTATATAACTGAGTGGGTAACTCTAAATAAAATTTTTTATTTATTTATTTACCTACACTACGGCCTAGACCTAGGCCTACCGATATAAAAATAATTTTTCACACATTTGAAACTCCCAGAAAATTACCGCACATTCCACTTCATTGAGTGGGGCCCCTAACCTGTGAATTTAATATCATATTTTTATAGCAGTGGTGGGGAATTCAGACAATAAGAGTCATTGTTCATATATCGTAAGTCCAAATGTGGTGCACGAGTTACCACAACGAAATCATTTTTTTTAATTGGGAGGAAATTTACAGGATTTTGTTCAATTTGCACCAAAATTAAGAACTCAAAAGGGTTCTCTGATGACCTAAATTAAAAATTAAAAAACGTCGTAAAGCCTACTATTAAATCTTCAAGTTTGGTGAATTGTGTCGCTGAATGAAAAATTCTTCCAAATGATATGCATGTTACTATGGAATCACCCTTACAGTTTGAATTTAACAGGGCCAGGCCCTAGCGATTACAAAAACCCCGGGTAGACCTATATTGATACTTGAACCGTAATGTATGAAATTGCAATGAATTCATAGGGCCTATAGGCCTACGTTGGATTTTTGCTATTTGGTCGGGGTTTTCAACGTATCAACAATGTCCTACAAATAGTAGGGGGTAGGCCTACTTTGGGAACTTGTTTCTGGGGGGGGGGGGGGGGGGGGTCCCAAAAAAATAATCATTTCTTTCACTAAAATAGTTCAAAATAAAAACCCATTTTTGATGTATAAAAAACAACAAAAACTTACAAAACTTTTAACATTTCTATTTTTTAAAAGGGGACTAAACTGAAAAAGGATTTCGCCAAAACAGAAAAAAAAAGACGATTGGCTGCACCCAACGTACAATTTACACCTAGCGAAAATTTACATTTAGCGATACCCTTACCTAAACCCTGGATTCACGTAAAATAAATAAATAATCCCTATTAAGAGGTCACCCACTCAGACACATAGCCTAGGGAACTGATTTTCAGTGGGGGACAGTAAACCAAAGCGACCAGCCAACCCTGAAGGCCCTAACGCAATCGAAGAGTGAGAGATAACCAACCAAACATTGATATTTTTTAACAGGAAATATAGGCTAAACAATCAGTGGTATGGGAGTGCGAACATCCGCGGATCAACGCAGAATCAACAAAGCGGATTCAGAACAAATTCAAATTTATTAGGCCCCATGTGGCTCGTTGCTAGGATGGCTCCAAAGTCACCATTTACAAAATTCCAAAGACAAGAAGTGATGGACTCAAGTCCAAATCAGAAGTTCAAAAACTTATACATTCGCAGGAATCGAACGTTAAATAAAACCTCGGTAAAAAAATTGAGCATAGGGGCTAGGCCCAGATTAATTTTGAGTAGGCCTACCGGTAATTCTTTACGTAGCCTACGGGTGTTACGAAAGAATATCACGGCCAATAAATGAACATAGGCCTACCCTACATTAGTCGCGTTCCGTTAGACCTGGTTTATATTACCGGTACGAGGTTTTTAAAGCTGGTTGGTCGAAAACGTGAGTAAATTTTTTATATACGCACCGAGTTGCAACGCTGGTTGGAATTTCCACTCGTGTAAAAACTCAGAGTTACTCACGTCCCCTTTGACAATGGCCGCCAACACTGCTACCAGCTGATTGCAAGCAACGTAAAAACTACATATCGGTATAACCTCAAAAATTATCATGTGTAAATTGCGGTTTTTGATTCAAAACCAAAGGTATTTATTAACTACTATTGGTAGAGCCTAGACAAATTAATAGATTCATAGGGCCTAACCCCCCATCCAATATCAATAAAACATTACAGGTTATGTTGCCACTGTGTTTAGATTGCTAACGACGATCAGTGAAACGAAGTGAAAAAGCAAATCGATTATGCACGTCATTTTAACTCACGTTCGAACGATAATATAAACCAGGTTTTACCTGCTGGATGAACTAAACGTACGCCAGCATTTTGTAGTGAGCGTTCCGTTAATTGCTGGCCCTGCGCTAGCTATTCGTTGTAGCTTACCTAGCCTATTGGGACAGTGCCTGGCCACACTGCACCCAGTCGAGCCAGCAGGTAACAGAATCAAGCCTTTAGGCCTAGGCTAGCCAAGCTTTTTGGGCCTAGCCCCAGGCCTTCATGAAAATCATAGGCCTAGGCTAGGCTTGCCTAGGGCCTATGCCTAGGAGATAAAATATTGTTAGGCCTAGGGCCTACCTAATCTCCGGCTTACAATTGACCTAGGTCTACCTAGTGCCGACTAGATAATGAGCCCACGACTTGCCCTGCACGACTCTAACATCGTGGTAGGCTAGGGCCTAGGCTAGGCCTCGACTTATAGGCTAGGCCTTTTGTCTAGCTTGGTAGGCTTAGGCCCTACCCTAGGGCCCAAATGAGCTTATGGCTTAGACCTATTTTTCATGGCTTGGCAGGCTTATGTATTAAACAAGTTAAAATAAGTAATTTCCGTTTCAGCAGTAGGGCTAGACGCACAATAATATGCTTGTAGCCTAGCTACCCTAGGCTAGGCCTACAGCTTAGGGGGCCCGGGCTTACTAGGCCCTAGGGCGAAGTTGCGAACATTAGCATAACCTTTTCGTCGGCCTACGTAATTTACCCAAATATAACAAATTGTGTAAAATTTTTTAATTGTTTACTTACATGGTGTAATGTTTCGATCTTTTCTCAGCACTCTCCCTGCATACGAGTATTTTTTTGGTGTTCACAAGTTCGTGAAGTTTGTTGTGATGTTTTTGATCAGTCGTCAATGCCCAAAGTTATAACTTAACATGCATTTGTTTTCGCAAATTTACTTACAAGGATTAAAAACTTATTCAAGTTCGACCATCATAAAAATATATTAAAATAATATATGGTTTTGTCTGTGGGTATATCAATATATCGAACGAGGAACGATTTATTCCTACAGTTAGTTTTTATTCATCTTGTGAGTTTATGAAAAAGGTACTCCTGCGGACGTATATCCCACCTTTTCAAAAATTAATTCAGTCATCCCAAAGTAGACGAACGAAAAAGCAATAATATAATATACAATTAAATAAATAATAAATAGCTTTTGGATTTTTTTAAAAATTTCAATTAATATAAATCGAACGTGGGTCTGGGCTGGGCCGACCCTTTATCTAAATGAATAAATAAATTAGGTGAAAATGTTTATCGACAGCAAAGACAATTGTTAATTTTTTGTTAATCTGTTTCTTTCTTTATAAATTTTTGTTTACTCTCCCCAATTTGTTGTGTAGAGGCTGGCAGACACCTTGTGCTTGAGACATACTGCCTTTTCTGTGAACATTTCTAATACTGAAAGGGCCCATGCAACGAGAACGGGAAGACGCTAACGATAAGGGCTTCGATGCACAACAGCCCGTGAAGCAAGCCGACGGAACCACATCAAATAATAAGTGTGTTGATTATATTTTTGTTATTTTTGTTATTCCGCGCATGTTTATTTAATTTATTTCCGCATATTACTCGCGTATAAACCATCAATCAGCTGATAAAATTTTTAGGACGTGCACTTCTTGATTCCCATTGGGTTTCCCGGGAACGTAGGGAACGGGAACGTTACGGAAAGTTAAAACTTGGTGATGTTCCCGTTTGTCGTTGCCGGATACGGGAACGACCGGCAACGAGAAGCATTATTGTGCATCGTGTCGTAAGTTAACATGTGATTCAACTTTATTCCCGTTCTCGTTTGTCGTTCCCGTTGTCGTTCCCGGGGAATTGTGCACCGGCCTTGGTCTGAAAGTGGAAAATAAATAAGACAGAAAATATGTAAATTATTGGTTATATAAGTCCTAAAACAATGGAACAAGACGAACATCCTTCGTGAATGTTATGATACGGTAGCTTATTACGCTTTTAAAAGGGTCCATTGCGATTTAAATTTCACATGTTTCATTTATTTTATTTATTTTTTAAAATTGCTGGACCGCATGGGATAAGTGAGTAAAACGGTACAGTACCCATATGTTTTGCTGTGGGAAAGATGTGGGTTTTCCCCCCCTGCTCCCACGCAATAGAAATGTTATGTGAATATAGCAGTACCGGTCCCCTGGGGAAAGGTATGGGTAAAGCCCACACTATCTGCCACCCTGCCCACACATCACCCTTTTTGGGAAACAACACGTACAAAAGCCAGGTTACCCACACCCCACATCCATCCCACGTGCCCATACTTGCCCATGCCGCACCCACACTGTTCCAGTATGGACACACCACATTGGGGTTTGCTGGGTATATGTTTATTATTATTATTAAATCTTTATTTATTTATTGGATGAGCGAAGCGAAGACTTCAATTTCACTGACTTCTCAAAGAATTTAGCTCCAAAGTTTTTTTTCTTTTTTTCCTGTCTGTTTGTTTGCTCTCTACCGGGCAAACGGCATATGCGATCTTTAAAAAAAATAGAGAGTACCTTCGAAATCTCTGAACTTAGACCTGCCACGTTTTTAGGTACAATCGAATAAATATTTCTCATTAATATCGTACTTTTACGATTTTTTTCGATTTTTAGTGCGATATTTTCGTGACATTTGGGCCGATTCTGTTCAAACTGGTGGAGCTACAACGTTCATATTTCTCATGGTGATGTATAGTTTTTTGAAAGAAAATGTTGAAAAAGTTAGCCAGAATCCATGAAATAAAGGTTTTAATATGAGTTTTTTTTAGGATAAAAATAACAATTTACAGGTAACAATAGAAACTTGACAACAATCACCAACAATGCGTTCAAAAGTCACTTGATAAGTAAATAGATCTCACGCAAACTAAAAACTTACAAAAAAGCTGATCCATCAACGCGACGGGACTTTAGCGTTTTCCTAGTAAGAGACATCTGAAGAAATATTTCTTATAGAAATCGTACTATTACGATTTTTTTCCGGTATTTAATACGATATTTTCGTGACATTTGGGCCGATTCTGCCCAAACGGGTGGGGCTACAACGTTCATATTTTAAATTGACATAAAGATTATGGTCATGTAGTGCCTTTTGAAAGAAAAGTTGAAACAGGTGGTCAAAATTTGTAGATATAAAGGTTTTAATATAAGCCTTTTACAGGTTTTTAATTAACAAGTAATATCAAGTAACTATAGAAAAAGTTTAGGGATCCCTCTTAAAAACGTAATCATTGCACAGAAATATTAATAAAAACCCATCCATCAACGCGACTAAAACAAGCGTTCGCGAAACAGCCTAGTGGTATACAAACACGGTACTTCATAACATTTATGGAAAACATTTCAATAATAGAAGGACATACTAAATCTGAAGTTAAGAAAAACAATTTATAACTAGGCCGCTTCGCGAACGCTTTTTTTAGTCGCGTTGATGGACAACATTTTTTAAGTTTTTTACATGCGTGGGATCCCTTTACTTTTACAAGTTCATTTTAACGCATTCTAGGTGATTGTTGTCAAGTTTCTTGTCTTACTTGTTAATTGTTATTATATACCTAAAAAAACTCATATTAAAACCTTTATTCTATGGATAAAATCCCACACAATGACTAGGGCCTAGTCTAGGCTTATGCACAATTGCACATACAGTCTTTTATCGTGGAGATGTAACTACATTCTAAACACAAAGGTAATAATTATGAATGGTAATATTGATAATAACCCACAATGCCCAATCTTTGCTGTCCATGATCTGTCAAAACAAAACAAAAACATAGCACATTCCGCTACGAATAATATTACAGAGCGTGTTCGGAGCGCTCCAGAATATTTTGAAAACACACGCAGGGATATAAGATGGTGGTTTGTTTACATCAGGTGAGAAGACCCAGCTTACAGCAGCTTAGCATATGTATCTAGTGGACCCTGACCATGGATTCGCCGTCATTTTAATTAGGCCTTATGGTTCCTCAAATGTCATATTAAAATAGTTTTTAAATGTACACAATCTTGTATTAAACGTGCAGGTACTTACCCACTAACAATACCACTTATAGAAAACTGTCAATATTTGATTTGATTAGACGAGTGAGAGAAGCGAATGAGGATTTTATAACGCTACTCGATCGGGCCTTGGCCGTGACCATTGTCTGTATGTTAAATGTCTGACTGTTTGTCCGGGCTCATACGGCCGAACGGCCAAATAGATTGAGCTGAGATTTTAAACAGACATCCGTGACCAGGTAACTTAGAACTGCTAACGAAATGAGCACAATCCATTTCGATTTAAACCTACAAGAAATAATAAACTGAAAAATAGCCTAACATTGTGTAGGAATTCTTTTAACGACAATGGTTTCACCACTTTTGAAAAAATCACTGCTTCTTAGATGTTACTCGGTTGCGATGGAGGCAGTGGAAAAAATATTTGTAATGCAGTTATGCAGTGACAAACTAGGTCTATCAAAACTTGCATGTTCAAGGTACCCCCAAATTCCCCTGGGAGATTGAGTAAACCTTGCAATCTTTACTCGTATTTTGTGCTGGCTATGTTTTTCATAGTATTGTCACAGTTGATGTAGACTAAACTGCGTTATATGCATTTCAAAACATGTTTAATATTTTTTTAAATACAATCCATAAACTACAAAATCTTATCCGACCAGGGGATTGAACCCAGGTCTCCCACATTACGGTCCGGGTGTAAGGGCGCCTTAGCCAACTAGACTAGGGAAACGCCAAAGTCGTTGATAGACGAGAGAGTAAGCCATGTGTTGAATACTTGGTATCATTCCCCATACTGGGCTATTTAGTTTAAGGTATAGGGGAGGAAAAGGGATGTTCCCGGGTACTCAACACATGGCTCAGTCACTCGCCATCAACGACTTTGGCGTTTCCCTAGTTTAAAGCTTTATTTCCATGATTTACAATGTATACACAGGACACACAAGTAATGATCTTGACCCTTGGTTTGAAAGGTATGTGGAAAGTACATTTATGATTGTAATTAAAAAATAACAGTCGTGAAACTATGCTATACTATTTAAAACTATACTATTCATTTTAACTTTACACATTTAGAGAATACAATAAAATTTTAATTAAAATTTGTAATTAAGAAAAAGGCCTAGTAGAAACAAGATTTTTTTTAAGCTTATAGACTTCGACTAAGATAATGTATCTGCGAAGAATTCTTCGAGCGAGTAGTATGCTTTTTCATTCAGTAATTGTTTTAGCTTAGTGCGGAATGTGTCAGTATTTTTTATGTTGGTCAGATCTGTAGGTAACTTATTAAAAATCTTATAATTTATGTACATTGAGTTGTTTTGTGTAAAATTTGTCTTGTGCTGAGTTACATGTATTTTGTTACTTTGTCGTGTGTTGTGGGTATGGATATGGTTGTTGAGAGATGGTGCATTAGAACCGGTTTTTCTTTTTTAAGGGTGGATGCTTCAAGAATATATATGCTATTAAAAATTCTCTACAGTGTGGTCTGGGTTTATTTTTTGGTGATCTGAGGCCACACATTGCTCTTAGGGCATTTTTTTGGATAATAAATATATTTTTTGTGTCAGGTGACAATCCCCAAAAGGTAACACCGCATCTTGTTTGGGATTCAAAATTGGAGTAGTACACCAGTTTTGCTGTCCTTAAGCTTGAGTGAGCCTTTACCGATCTTATGGCGAAACAGGCCGAGTTTAGTTTTGGTATTAAGCTATTGCAGTGCTTTGACCAGTTAAGGTTGTCATCCATTATGATACCAAGAAAGTTTATGTGACTTGAAGGTGAAAAAACGGAGTTGTTTGTTTTATTTTTTATCTCTGTGACTCGGTTGATGACTTTACTTTTGCTTTTGTGGTGAAACTATAAACTGAAACTATAAACTATAAATACTTTAAACTGTTGCTCTAAAACACAAAATTCTATTTAAATACCACATTACAACGATTTTAAGTCAAGAGCTCACTTCCACGAGTTGTTCACTTTGTGTCGTTAGTTTAATTTATTATAATTATTATTATTATTTTTTTTTTATTATTATTATTATTATTATTATTATTATTATTATTATTATTATTATTATTATTATTATTATTATTATTATTATTATTAAGCGAGCGAAGCGAGCGTTTCCATTTGACTCTGCCGGAAAAAATAGTCTCTGGTTTTGTTTTGTATTGTTTTTTTTTTGATTTGTTTTTTTGTATTTGTTTGTTTGTTTTGTTTTGTTTGTATGTCTCGCCATAACGTTCTAATAAAAATCTAATTAAAAATCTAATTACATAGATGCAGAAACTACAATAAACTATATTCAAGTACATTTGAAATATTAGCAAATTACAACAACAATGCATTTAAACACAACAATTTTGTTAACAAATAAAAATGATATAAAACGTATTTAATTAATGAATCAAATATAAAAAAGGGTGGGGAATGAAAAGAAAAAGGAAAAAAAAGAAAAAAAGGAAGAAAAAAAGAAAAAGAGAAAAGAAAAGAAAAAAGAAAAAAAAGAAAAAACATTAAAAAAGAAAAACGAAAAGAAAAAAACTGATTTATTAGACGATCCCACTCAAACGAATATGAGGTTTGCCAAAAATCAGGAACAGCAAATCAGGGAGTACAATCAACAAACTTTCGCGGAAGAAACCACTGAACGCGAAATCTTTTTTCTTGTGTTCAATCTTCATTTTTGTGTTCAAATCTTGATAACAGTTAAGTTCAAAAAAATCTTGACTCTAATATATAATTATTTAAAATTGTTCATGTCAAAAACTGATCACAGCAATGATACAGGACACCTAACTCAAGTTGCAAGCTCCATCAGTGGGCGGTAACCTGACAATCTAGGCAGAAAAATATAATTGAAAATACATTGATTATATCATAATCAAAGCAATAATGAACAAACAAAGAGAAAAGCAAAATCATTAATAAGAACTTATGAAGGTAAATTAACATTACACAAATACACACACAATAACCTACAAATAAATAGTAAAAAATCAATTCTTTGCTCTTTGATTCATTATCATTGCTTCAATTTTACTTTTAAATTGTACAATTCCTAGATCAGTAAACTGGCTTCTAATATCATAAGAAATTGAATTCCAATAGGATACGCCTCTGTACATAAATGACTTTCTTAATGCTTCAGAATTTAATCTAGGAACTTCCAATGAGTTTATTAAAGTAGAATTTCTATCACGATCAACAATTTTAAAAAATATTGGGTAGAATACCTAAAAACATATCTTTCAATACTTTGTATGTATTTACCAGCACGCTATACTTCATCCTTTCCTCAATCGTGAAACAATCAGACTGCAAATCTTGGCTCAAGGGAAATGAATCAAACAGATGGTCAATTCTCTTCTGGAGTACAACATACTCAGTAGAAGGTCTTACTGCCCAAACCACTAAGCAATAATCAATAACAGAGTGAATATAAGAATCTACAAGTAACCTCAACATTCTCTCAAATACAAACCTCTTCATTCTACTTATAATTCCAATTGCTGATGATACTTTATTACACACATATTCATAATGTTTCTTAAAATTTAAATTACAATCTAAGAAAACTCCAAGATGTTTAAATTCATACATACACTCTAGAAATTAACTTACCATTACAATTTAACGTCAAATGAATATCATTCATGCTTCTATCATTATCCTTATGAAAAATCATAAAATTTGTTTTGCTATAATTAATATCAAGTTCCTGAGTTTTAAACCAATCATCCATCCTCTTTAGAACTTCTTGAAGACGTCTTACGATCTCTTCGACATCCACACCTTCTGAATAAAAGACCAAGTCATCAGCATATAAGATATAATTGATTCCTCCCATTATAGTAGATATATCATCTATATAAAGAATAAATAATAGGGGTCCTAATATTGATCCTTGGGGTACTCCACAAAATATATTGAATACTTTTGAACTATATTTTGCAAGTTTTATTAACATTTTTCTTAAAAAAAAATCGAGGAAGCAGTGTATTATTTGTTACCAAAGAGTTAAAATAGTTTTTCCAAGGAAATGATGTCAAGGTCCTCTAGATGGCGGTGGATTTTATCCACAAAGTAAAGGTTTACCCACGGGTTTACCCAAATACCTTGGCAATAATAAATAATATTGGAAACATGGCCCCGTGGACAGCGAACGTCACAAATTAAAATTTAAAAAAATGTGCAATGTGGGTCTAGCTATAGCACGTGCTCGCTTATCAACGCGTCCAACTAAGCGTTTCCTAGTTATATAGCATTTTCAAATCGATGCCTATCCTCGTATCGATCTGCAAACATGGATTATTGTTAGAAGAGAGAGCGGAGCGACTGAGGATACAATTCAGCTCAAATGGGTCTTCGTCGTGATTAATTTGTCTGTTTGTTAAAATGTAAAATGTCTGTCCGGTCCCATACGGCCTAACGGCCGAATAGATTGAACTGCCATTTTAAACAGACATCCGTGACCAGGTAACTGAGAATTGCTAACAAAATTAGAAAAATCCGTTGCAATTTGAACCTTCAAAAAATAATTAATTGAAAAATATACTGGAAATGTGTAGTTTTTATTTTAACGACAATGGTTTTGTTTTTGAAGAAGTCATTTTAATCGAATCATTTTTGTCAGGCAGTGATTGTATGCAGTGACCAAGGTGTATCGAATCCTGCACGCTCAATGTTCCCCTTAATTTATCTGGGAGATTGAGTAAACCGTGCAATCTTTACTCGTATTTCGTACTGGCTATGTTTTCCATATGTTTTATAATTTTTTAAACACAATCCAGAAATTAGAAAATCTCTTCGGACGGGGGGGTTTGAACCTAGGTTTTTCACATTTCGGGTATAAAGGGCGCCTTAGACAACTAGACCAGGAAAATGACAAAGTCGTTGTTAGACGAGTGAGCGAGTCATGTTTTTAGTACCCGGGAACATTTGCATCTAGTTTGATAATAATTGTAAAAGTACAAGTTATTAATAGGATTCTGAGCGTCAACTCTAAAGCCATAATGCGCCACTCTAGCTTATGATAGGCTAGAGAGGCCTTAGGTAAGCGGAAGAAAGGGAATGTTACCGGGTACTCAACCAAAGACCGTAATATAACACTACGTTTAATACAGGAAAGAGGGCTGTAAAACGGGAGACAACTAACAACAGCGATCCTGGCGGCATTGGAGTTACATTACCACGGCCATCTGGACGCCAAAACAATTAAAATACATTAAAGAAGGCGTTAAATCGGGAGACAAGTGACTGCTTTGCTCTAAACAAAACATAAATATGTCATTATTGTATTATTATCTTGACAGACATGCTCAAAGGTACTCGTATTATTACTAGCCTACGTATTTGTATTGATTGTTCTTGTGTATTTAATATTTTTGTATTGGTTACTGAAGAACTAGATATCAATACATGTTTTTAAATGTGTATACAAAGTATTACTAATCTAGTTCCTGGCACACTTTAATTAGTAATAGGCCTAACCCTAAAATGAATAAATGATGATCATAATATTTGTTTTCACCATAGCTACACTTGCAATAAAGATGCAATATAATATGTTAAATCTTATTTTTGTTGCTATGCACTGAAGCATAAAATTAAAAGGACTCCCTATGCCTTACTATACGGTCTTAATGCTTGTAGTGGCAGTATACATGAACACACATAACAAAAACTTGTAGAAATACAGCCAAACCTTACACACTCAAAAGAAATGAGATCTTAAAAAAGGGCCAATAGCTCATCTGCCCTTCCACATTTGCGCATTCTTAATTCATAAACGTACAGTGTCCCATAACAGCATCCTCGAAAAGCTTGGCAAAATAGAATTTGCGATTATTAATTTAAACGTAATAGTTCAACCAAGTTCTTTTTTCTAATTAATTTAAACGTTATAACATGCAAATTTTATTTTGCCAAGCTTTTCGAGGATGCTGTTATGGGACACTGTACGTTTATGAATTAAGAATCCGCAAATGTGGAAGGGCAGATGAGCTTGGCCCTTTTTTAAGATCTCATTTCTTTTGAGTGTGTAAGGTTTGGCTGTATTTCTACAAGTTTTTGTTATGTGTGTGATCTCATTACTTTTTCAAGTTCCATTGTAAAATTATTTGTTGAAAATATAATAATTTTATCAAAGTTGATTTAATTTCTATGGTATTAGCAATAACAATAGACAATAGGATGTAAAATATCTAGACCCGGATTCATGTACATCCTGGGTATAGGTGATATAACCATGGTATAACGACGGTAAAAGGACTGGACCCCAATTCTTGAGTTCGTGGGAGATGAGTTGAAAACGCAATTTGAAAACGAAGTCGTTTTCGTTTTCGAAGAAATTGGTATTCTTGAACGGTATCGTAGAAAACGTCATGGGTTGTGAGTTGAAAGAGTATTGCTGTTATTCACGTGGGGTACGGTTCACGAAATCCAGACACTTTAAAAAGATTTGCGTACCAAAGAGCTCGAAAACGTTCTATATTTATTCTAGATGGCAGTGCCTTCATAAACGCGGGCCAATCGAAAGACGAGTTGCATGAAATGATTTGATTGTTGCAATTATGTAAACAAACAGATGAGCACGCTAATATTCGACACCTCGCTTTGACATTGTGTGTAGCAGCAAGCTGACTTTGATCATGACTATAAATATGGCTAAAAAGAAAAGAATATGTGTATTATTTCCGAACATTTTTGTAAATCCTAGGTGGACAATCATACTATTGGTTATCTGAATTAGGCTTTTAGTAATCAAAACTAGTTATTTGTGCGGGAAGTTTGTCAGAACAATTGGTTGTGCTGGTCTAGGGTTGGCTAGGCTTGTCAAACATGTAATGTAAGTATTTATTTATCTAGTCCTTTAGCCTAATGGAACTTTAGACCTACACTGTTGTATTATAAATAATTTTCTACATCTGGGCCTAGGCCAGGGACGGTTCCTGATTTGTTTTATGAGAGTATAATGACACCTTTTCTCGTTCCACACAAAGAAGAAAAATTTTTAATGTCCGCCATTTGTTTACGTATCGCACTTTCCCGCCTAACTCTGCTTGTACCGTCAACAAGTGTCAAGTAACTATGGTTACTTGTTGATTGTATGCCAAGTGTTTAAGGCTTATTTTAAAACCTTTATTTGGAAGCCTTCCAACAAACTTTTTCAACTTTTTTTTTTCAAAAGAGACTATATTTCTATAACCTTAATGTCCATGTAAAATATGAACATTGTAGTCCCACCCGTCTGGTCAGAATCGCGGGCCGACGTATTAGATGTTAGCAGTAGTAGGCAGTAGTAGGCAGTAGTAGGCAGTAGCTAACATCCTTAAAGTGATTTTGAGCATGTTTCAAGCCATTTTTTTCACCAAGAAGGAATAATCGTACCCCAATAAAATTTGGCATGTGTTGTCAGGTACCTAAATCCCCTCGATTGTGATAGTTTTCAAGTTCACATCACGTTACATGACGGCTGGGTAACACCTCGAAATCACCCCAACTCTGCTTGGTGTATAAGGTGCTTGAGTGTGTAGCGCACCGCGGCTTGGCTGCGGCGCCCTAACGGGCACCTAGATATGCACACCAAGTTGTGTGTCTATTCACGCGACCGTCTGAGTGTCCAGATGGGTTCAGCATGCCTGAACCCGGGGAGTCGAATAGGCCCAGAGCTTACCTCTTATGCTCATCGTACAAGGCAAAGAAAAGGACGTCGTCTGCCCTCGAGGAATTTACCCCTTCCCTTTGACTACCTCACCGACGACGACGACGACGACAATGACAAGACGGACGATGACGCAGGCGACAACGATCACGACGTGGGGCAACCCCCAACAACCCCTCCCCTTGCCAGCCCCCGGCCTGATTTCGTCACAACCCACCGGCCCCTACCCCGCCAACCTTCCCCCTGTCTGTTTCTGATCAGCACAGGCCTACCCTCACCGTGTACCACCGCGTTTCCACCTTTCGCCCCAATCTTAAAAAAAAAAAATAACCATAGGGCACTAATAACCTTAGTGTTGTGATTACTCCACTCAGGTGCAAGAAGTGGCGACTAAAATAGTCTGAGTATGAGTGTTTTCGATAGTAATAATATTATGTATTAGCCTGCCCAGGGGCATCTTGCCCTTGTTTTGTCGTGTAATGTAATTAATTGTACAATTGGAAAATTACACTCAAACCCGACCCGGTAAAATAATCTATGCGCTTACTCCAGTATTTGAATTTCGCGACCAATGTAACGTCCAATGCCGCCAGGGGCGCTGATCCAAATTTGTCTCCTCCCACAACAATGGAAACAGCCATCTTTCCTGTATTAAACGTAGTGTTATATTACGGTATTTGACTCAACACAGGGGTCAATCATTCGTCTAAAAACGACTTTGGCGTTATCCTATTTGGAAAATATCTGTACCAATTTGTTCCCGGTCAAATTGTTCGTTTCTTGGTCTATATCCTCAGATGCGCCAAGTTTTTTTGGCACTTAAAAAATAAAAAATAAACTGCAATTGTTTTTCAACGACTGTTCGAGGCCACCCCGTCTCAAGGTTGTCTGTAATGCAAAATGGCACATGCACCGCCTTCTTTTTCCATGCCAGCCATGTTATTAGGCCTGTCATTATTTTGGTGTTATTAGTCTATAAGTTCGTTGTCGAGTTGATCATTGGCGTCATTCAACCTACAACTATCACTCCACTGACTGCTCTAGCCGCTGTATCTACTATCGATTGCGAGGTGTAAATTGTAAGTATCAAATTATGACCTAGCTAGTTAGCACTTTCTTAATATTCCTAAGGGGACAATGTTAGTAGTATACTTATTATCGTAACCACTAGAAACTGGAGAAATATTTCCTAAAAACACTAAAATATGCGCATCATATTACATTAAAAAGTTGGCAAATATTCTCAAATATTCCATAAACATTTAAAAGTCAAAATATTTATAATGTTTTCATTGACAATTTTAAAATTTGCATTGCTTTGCTACTTGCCGATGTAACAGTGAAAATCACGGCTGTAATTTTTAGCTCAAAATGTATTAAAGTATACATGATATTGTTCACTTACTCAGTTACCCTATTATATAACAAGCTTGGCAAATCACCTTTCCACTCTTTCTTAAAGGGGCTATTAACTCAAAAAAATATTTTTTACCACATGATCTATACCACAATACTACACTAAAATGACAGTTTTAAATATTATATCTTGTAACTGTGATTGAACACGAATTTTTTAAATTTTTTTGATCCAGAAATTTGCAAATATTGGTGTTTTGGGAAATTTCTTAAATCGGCTTTAACCTGCTTCTTTTTTGGACCACATAGATACTAGAGCATAGTACCAATCTAAAATGACCATTTTTTTCATCGTGTCTTGAAACTGTGCCAAAATGTAGGCCTACCCTCAAACATGCAAAAATGTGTATTCCAAAATTACACCCCATCTTGGTAATCATCATATTTTGACCGAACTACAAGTTAAATTACAAAACAAAATATAGAGAATTTACAAAAAAGGCTGTAGAGTACGTCAATAATGGCCAATATTTTTTGGGATCAAAATCCTCCAAGGTCATGGGGCATAAAGATCGTCCCCATGTTATTTCTTATGGGAGATTTTTGCCGATGGGACCTAGCTCGAAATATGTCATGTTTGACAATTTTTTGGGAGGTCATGGTGGCCCCAATAATTTTTCTGTTAATTGCTAAATTCATTACTTTAATTAGCCTGAATGAGATATATTTTTTGAGTTTAGCGCTTAAATACCCCTTTAAGCAAAATGTGATTTTTGTTTTAGTTTTTGTTTTCTTAGTGGAAGGTCTGTCCATGATGCAATTCATGCCCCTCATCAGGTGTCTTTATTTTCGGACTTTGGATAATTGTGAAAGGATGTCATATCTCAAAAATGGGAAAATATATTTTCAGCAGATTTTTTTAGTATTCTCTCCAAATACGCCAAGTAATCCCAAATATTATTAAAATTCTTTAACTATTTTGTGACATACCAAAAAAGGCAAAATATTCACACTTATGTCTACATTTTCGTTTTAAAGTGTAATAAAATACATTTTTCTCGTGCAAATGTTCAAATGTTGGACTGTACTCAGATAGGCTAACGCTCATCCATCAACGCTAGTATAAGAAGCTTCCCCGTCAAGTGGACTAGTATTATTAACTTACATTCATATTGCAGTTCTTATTTATTTAATACACCTTTTGGACTTAAACATAGTATACAAATATAGGCAATGATACATAAAATTCGTGATATAAATTATTGCTCTACCGGGCAAACGGCATATGCGATCTTGATAAAAATTTGAGGGGAACTTTAAAATCTCTGAACTTAGACTTGCCACGTTTTTGGGTACAATCGATCAAATATTTCTTATGATCGTACTTTTCCGATTTTTTTCGATTTTTAATGAGATATTTTCGTAAATATTTGGCAAATGACTGCTCCAATCTTGATGAAACTTTATGGGATCGTTTAAAATCACTGAAATTATATGTTTATTATTATTATTATCAAGTCTTTATTTATTCATAAGAGACATCTGAAGAAATATTTCTTATAGAAATCGTACTTTTACGATTTTCCCCCTGCTTTTAATACGATATTTTCCTGATATTTGGGCCGATTCTGCCCAAACGAGTGTGGCTACAACGTTCATATTTTACAATGACATAAAGATTATGTTATTATTTAATACAATTCAGACGCGACGACGACGACGAGAACTTCTTTAAACTCAAAGGCCTTTAGGCCTTTGCGTCAAGTGCCTACAACGAGCCTAAGCTCTTAATAGGATCATCTGAATTAATTAAAGCACCTGACATATTTATACTTGTCTATTGATTACCGTTACTACCTTTGCAGGTAGTGCTGGAGTCATTATATTATATTAAGGGTGTTTTTTTTTGTGTCATTGCTTTTGTGCACTTGGTGCTTTGTCATAGAAGGTAGTCATAGCACATGCAGTGCGTCAATAATTAAAAGCTAGTGGCACAGTTTGAACTGTGCTACCAGTTAGTAATGTAATAACAAAAATGATAGTGATATTTTATAGAAATAAGGTAAAAAAAAAAAAAAAGTTAAGTTAAAACGCTAGCCTCAGGCTAGCATGTTAGTGAAATCATAGGGGGGATGATCCCGACCACGTTTTCGTTTTATCAAAACATATTATTTAGGGCCCCAGCATGGCCAAGGCCATTTTGGGTCTTTTGTGTTTTTGTATTTGTTCTACATCATAGTTGCCTAAGGCATCAATTAGTGGATTCCCACTCGTTCCTATTTTATTATAAAACAAATTGATGGATTTCAGCATAAAGCTGCGCAAGGAGCCAATCTGGAGGTCACTATGGATGTCAACGTTCCGCACGTACCATGGGGCTTTGGTGGCCATGCGTAGGGCTCTGTTTTGTACGCGTTGTAGTTTGTCAATAGAAGACTTGCAGGCCGTTGCCCATGCCGGGGCAGCGTACACAAGAATTGGCCTGACTAGCGTTTTATATAGCAGTACTGAGTTGGCCATCGAGAGACTGCTCTTTTTATTAAGTAGGCAGTGAAGCATGCTAAGACGTTTGGACGCCTTAGCTGCCACACTGTCAATGTGTTCTTTCCAAGTCAATTTGCTATCCAGGATGGCCCCAAGGTATTTTGCGGACTTATTGGTGGGAATATCTCGTCAATAAGACCAAGTCCTCGTGCTCAGTAAATTTGGCCGCTCTGCGTTTATTGAACAGCACCGAGTCACTCTTAGTTACATTAATTTTTATTCTCCAGAGCTCGTACCAGTATTCTAGAGCATCTAAGGCTTTTTTGCAATAATTCAAATGCCCTATTGGCATGCACTGATCTAGCTATTATAGCAGTGTCATCTGCATAAATGGCATAATCCACCCCGGCCAACCGGGGCAGGTCGTTAATAAAAATTGTAAATAAAACTGGTCCCAATATTGAGCCTTGTGGGATTCCAGCTTGGATATCCCTAGATGTCGATGTGGCATTGCCAATTTGTGTTTTAAATGTACGGTTATGTAGATAGGTATAGATGAGTTTAGTGAGATATAAAGGAAGTCCTGTCTTGTGCAATTTGTAAATTAAGCCATCGTGCCACACACGAGGCTTGGGCCACGTCTAGAAATGCGATTGCAGTTACCCGGTTGGTATTAAATCCTTCTGAAATGTGCTCCACTACCCTTACTAACTGGTGAGTTGTAGAAGTGTCTTCCCCTAAATCCAAATTGTTCATTGATAAAAACTTTTTTGTCCCTAAGATGTTTGTTAACTCTGGTTAGAATTACCCTTTCAAAGATTTTAGATAGGCCTGTAAGAAGACTTATTGGACGATAGTTTTGTGGAAATGTAGGGTCTTTCCCAGGTTTGTTGAACAATATAATCTTTGATTTTTTTCATTTCGTCGGTGAAATAACCAGTACGTAACATTGCGTTAAAAATGTTAGTGACTAATACTAATGCCCTCTTCGGAAGGTGCTTAAATGCTGTATTGGGGATCCCATCCACCCCTGGGGCTTTTTTATTTTTTAAAGTGGCTATAATGCCTTTTACCTCAGCCGGGGAGCATGCTTTGATGGCATCCTCCTCGCCTGGTTCAATGTTATTGATTATATTAAATACAGCATATTCCACCATATCAATTTGGTCAATGTTACTGGGATCGTCGTTAGGCTGGAATGTTTGCTCCAGCGTGTCGGCCATTGCATTAGCTTTATCTACAGAGCTGTATGCCATCTCATTCAGACCGTGAATGGGCGGGTTAGTTTGTCTTATTCTTAAGAAGCTTTTTGTCATGTGCCAGATAGAATTATCTTGCACCTTTAGCTCAGTGAGCCTGGCGGCCCATTGGTCGCAAGGAGGTATGAATAATGTAAGGAGACAGCATGCGCTATCTGTGGCTGTACAAATGAACGTGGCCGTTTTGAACGTCTCCGATCGAGTTTTTCGCAGTATTTGCTGCTTTTCGTTGGTGCTGACCAATATGGCGGCTACTAAAACATAGAGTTTTTCGCAGTATCTACTGCTTCTCGTTGGTGCTGACCAATATGGCGACTACCATCGACGGCCGAAACAGCTGATATTATACTTAAAACATTGATAATAACACTTGTATCAATATAAGAATGAATAATAAAGAGTTGAAATGTAATTTTAGTTGATGTGCTGCGTTTTTGTTTGTTTTGGAATGCTCATAGCTTTGACAATGGCTTTAATAATACCGACGACCTTGCTTTGGGTTCGAGGCTTTCGCCGACCACCATTGTCGTTCAAAGTGGCTATGGTTTTCACGGCGACATGCTGTCTCCTTACATTATTCATACCTCCTTGATTGGTCGTTGCGATATTGCGCAATCATTGACTTAATGTCGGTCTGTAATGTGTTGAGTAGTGTTTTCAAATTGGGAGTTCGCAGCTTCTGCCACACCTTCGGATTCATCAAATACAACCTCATTGACACACACACACCTTACTACAAATACAAACCACAGAAAGTACTAGTTAGTAAAGATTTCAAATTATATTACGACCACACAGTTATAACAGACCAAACGATACATCACAACAGACCGGATATAATAATAATTGACAAGAAGAAACAAGAAACTACCCTTATCGACGTTGCTGTCCCAATGTGCCATAACGTCGAGACCACGCGGAAGAAAAAAATTGACAAGTATAGTGAACTTGCAATAGGGAATATTCCACTTAATATTTTATATTTTATTTTAATTCTTATTCATGTCTTAATAGTCCCTGCACTTTTTTTTATTTAAAAAAAATGTTTTTTGTGTAATTTAAACAAGAATTAAATGGGTCCCCCAGTTTGCGCGCCAAAAACGAGCGTGCGCCATCTTTGGACGGTACTACGTCATAACTGTGTGGTAGTCAAGGCAATTGGAACTAAAG